>CM075990.1:2940009-2983263 GCA_038087875.1 Malacoraja senta | reverse complement strand
GAGATGTCCTCGCACCTCGAAGATACAGGTACTATTATGGCTCATCAAGCTCAAATTCCCATTATAAACCAAGGAAGAAGGAAGAAGGTTCTCGACCCAAATCTCCTTTCTCCAGAGAAGCTGTCTGACCCACTGAGTAACTCCGGCTTCTTGTGTCCATCTTCGGTTTAAACCAGCATCAGCAGTTCCTTCCTACACATACTGCATTTAGTTTAGCTTAGTTTAGTGATACAGCATGGAAACAGGCCCTTCGGCCCACCGAGTGGGCAATGACCAGCGATCCCCGCACATTAACACCACCCTGCACACACCAGGTACGTCTTTGGAGTGTGGGAGGAAACCGAGGATCTCAGAGAAAACCAACGCAGGTCACGGGGAGAATGTACAAACTCCGTACAGACAGCACCCGTAGTCAGGATTGAACCCAGGTCTCTGGTGCTGTGAGGCAGAAACCCTACTGCCACGCCACAGTGCCGCCCCTTTCTCCGAGTGGATAACACACACCCGGCGTCTGAATTGAGGGGATGGATACAAAAAGCTGGAGTAATTCAGCGGGTCAGACAGCATCTCTGGAGAAAAGGGAATAGGTGACGTTTCGGGTCGAGACCTTTCTTCAGACTGAGAATTGGGGGAAAGGGAAACGAGAGATATAGACGGTGATATAGAGAGATATAGAACAAACAAATGAAAGATAGGCAAAACAGTAACGATGATAAAGGAAACAGGCCATTGGTAGCTGTGGGCTAGGTGAAAACTAGTTACAGACAATGAAACTCAACAAGACGACATTGAAACTAGTACAATGACAAGGGAAGGGAGAGGGACAGAGAGAGAGAGAGAGAGAGAGAGAGAGAGAGAGAGAGAGAGAGAGAGAGAGAGAGAGAGAGAGTTAGAGAGGAGATGCAAGGGGTAGATTTAGTTCCAATTTTATTTAATGGCTTGTTATAATTAAAAGTAGAACCAGCAATTTATTTGTGAATGTTTTGGGCGAAGCGGTTTTTATTTTCTCTTCCTTACTCTAGTCGCTTGATAGATTGCAAGGTACAGAGTGGAAACAGCCCACCGGGTCCATGCTGTAAGAGCCCGAAAATTGGTGTCTATGATTTTCTGCAAAGAGAAAAATAAATGAATCTTCATATTGAGTTTTGTTTCGTTTAGAGACACAACGTTGAAATAGGCCTTTCGGCCCAACGAGTGCATGCTGACCAATGATCACCCGCACACTAGTTCTATGTGATCCCAATTTCATATCCTGTTCACGAGAGGCAATTTACAGAGGCCAATTAGCCTACAAACCCGCATGTCTTTAGAGTGTGGGCTGAAACCCGAGCACCCGGAGAAAACCCATGCGGTCACAGGGAGAACGTATAAACTCCACTCAGACAGTATCCGAGGTCAGGATTGAACCAGGGTCTCTGGTGCTGTGAGGCAGCAGCTCTACTGCTGCACACTGTGCTGCCCACATGCCAGTACTCATAGCTTTCAGCAAAACATGAATCACCCCTTTTATTCTCCCCATTGGTGTTTCGAATATCCATGAAAATTACAAAAAGATTTAAAGTTCAATTTAGTTTAGTTTAGTTTAATGTCATGTGTACAGAGGTACAGTGAAAAGCGTTTGTTGCATGCTAACCAGTCAACGGAAAGACCGTACATGATGACAATGTGTACAGATAGAGGATATAGGGAATAACGCAAGATGAGATTGAAACATATAAGATTGTTAAGGGCTTGGACACGCTAGAGGCAGGAAACATGTTCCCGATGTTGGGGGAGTCCAGAACCAGGGGCCACAGTTTAAGAATAAGGAGTAAGCCATTTAGAACGGAGACGAGGAAACACTTTTTCTCACAGAGAGTGGTGAGTCTGTGGAATTCTCTGCCTCAGAGAATTCCACAGACTCACCACTCTCTGTGAGAAAAAGTGGAGGCAGGTTCTCTGGATGCTTTCAAGAGAGAGCTAGATAGGGCTCTTAAAAATAGCGGAGTCAGGGGATATGGGGAGAAGACAGGAACGGGGTACTGATTGGCGATGATCAGCCATGATCACATTGAATGGCGGTGCTGGCTTGAAGGGCCGAATGGCCTACTCCTGCACCTATTGTCTATTGTCTATTGTCTATAATAGGGAATAACGCAAGATAAAGTCCAGAAAAATTTGATTTAAGATAGTCCGAGGGTTTCAATGGGGTAGATATTAGGTCAGCTCCGCTCTCAAGTTGTTAATAGGATGGTTCAGTTGCCTGATAACAGCTGGGAAGAAACTATCTCTGAATCTGGAGGTGAGGCAGCATCTATGGAGGGACGAGTCTGAAGAAGGGTCTCGACCCGAAACGTTGCCTATTCCTTCTCTCCATAGATGCTGCCTCACCCGCTGAGTTTCTCCAGCATTTTTGTCTACCTTCGATTTTTCCAGCATCTGCAGTTCTTTCTTAAACACTGAATCTGGAGGTGTGCGTTTTCACACTTCTGTACCTCTTGCCTGATGGGAGAGGGGAGAAGAGGGAGTGACCGGGGTGAGACTGGTCCTTGATTATGCTGCTGGCCTTCTCAAGGCAGCGTGAGGCAGCACGGTAGCTGTAGTCTGGTTTGCGTGATGAAGTGCGATATCTATTCTATATTGGACTAGATATTCTACAGTGAAGTCAATGGTACACAAAGCCCACGCATCGTCTGTCAACCCTTCTACACTCTGTGGGTGGAAGTGGGTCGTTCCTTGATGAGTCTGCGATAGTGGAAGGGGTGGAGGGGTATTGAATGTCAATTGGATCTGAAGTCAGGAGAGCGTCAGTATGACTGGTGTCAGGAAGGATCAGAGGGAACCTTGAAGATTCACAGGATTCATAGGCCTGGATAGAGTGGATGTGGAGAGGATGTTTCCACAAGTGGGAGAGTCCAGGACCAGAGGTCACAGCCTCAGAATACAAGGGTGCTCTTTTAGAAAGGTGAGAAGGAAATTCTTTAGTCAGAGAATAGTTAATCTGTGGAATTCATTGACACAGACGGCTATGGAGGCCAAATCAGTGTGTATTTTGAAGGCGGAGACTTGCAGATTCTTAATTAGTAATGATGTCAGGGGTTATGGGGAGAAGGCAGGAGAATGGGGTTGAGAGGGAAAGATTGATCAGCCATGATTGAATGGTGAAGTAGACTTGATGGGCCGAATTCTGCTCCTATAAGATGAACATCACGGGTCTGAGGTCAATAGAATGGGGATCAGAAAGTCTGGGGTTCAGGTGGATTAAGCTTCTGCAGAGGGTTAATGGGATCTGGAATCTGAAGGGTTAATGGCGTCAGTTCAAGAGCTTTAGGAGTACCATGATTCAGGTGACGGACAGTAGGATTGACGATTTGGGGATACTGTAGAAGATCCCCGATCGTTTCGCTGAACACCTCCGCTCAGTCTGCCTAAACCTACTTGATCTCCCGGTTGCTCAACACTTTAACTTCCCCTCCCATTCCCACACTGACCTTTCTGTCCTGGGCCTCCTCCACTGTCAAGAGTGAGGCCCAGTGCAAATTGGAGGAGCAGCAAATCATATTTCGCTTGGGCAGCTCACACCACAGTGGTATGAACATTGACTTCTCTAACTTCAAGTAGCCCTTGCTTTCCCTCTCTCTCTGTCCCCTCCTCCTTCCCAGTTCTCCGACCTGTCTCTGACTACATTTTATCTCCGTACCTCCTACTCCCCTGACATTTGTCTGAAGAAGGGTCTCAACCCGAAACGTCACCCATTCCTTCTCTCCAGAGATGCTACCTGTCCCGATGAGTTACTCCAGCATTTTGTGTCTATCAGTAGAAGCAAGGGTCTGGTATCAATAGGCTGGATGATTTCCGGTGACAGTGGGCTGAGACATCTTACCCTCAAGAGCAGTAGAATTGTGTTCTTCCCCTAAGAGCAGTAGAGTTGTGAGTCTGAGGAGTTAGAACAAGGATGGGGAGGTTCAGTAGGCAGAGATGGTGGTCAAAAAATCAGGTTGACTCACTTTAGACTTTAGATACAGTGCAGAAACCAGCCCTTCAGCCCACCAACTCTGCGCCTACCAGCAATCACCCCATACATTAGCACTATCCTACACAATAGGGACAATTTTCAATTTTACAGAAACCAATTAACCTACAACCCTGTACGTCTTTGGAATGTGGGAGGAAGCCGGAGCACCCGGAGAAAACCCAAGGGAGAACATACAAACTCCGCACATCAGCAACATTGATTTTTAAATTAAATGCTTATCACATTGCTCATTGCGGAGAACATGTTTTCTGCAGTTACGTGCACGGACAGTTCAATTGCCGGCACAGTGACACAGCTGGTTGAACCGCTGCCTCACAGCGGCAGAGACCCAGGTCCAACCCAGACCTCGGGTGCTGTATGTGTGGAGTTTGCATGTTCTCCCCGTGACCGCCTGGGTTTCGTCCGGGTGCTCCGGTTTCCTCCCACATCCCAAAGACAGGCGGGTTTGTAGGTTGATTGGCTTCTGAAAATTGCCTCGAGTGTGTAGGGAGTGGATGAGGAAGTGGGATAACATGGAACTAGTGTGAATGGGCGATCGATGGTTGGATTGGGTCGAGGGGCCTGTTTCCATATTGTGTCTGTAAAAAATAAAAGTGTGTGAGAATAGGTATATCTCTAAGTTACGATGTCTGTGTTTTCGGTGAGCATTTTTCTATACTGCCATCGTATGTCTGTGTATATTTCCACTTGCAGATTTTTGTTTCAGTAAATATTGTTTTTTTTTTTTTTTTAATTTGTATTTTATTAGAAGTACATTACATTACAACCACATACATTAGTACTTGTCATTTATGTCTTCTTACAATTAATGAACTCCATTTACTTTTTACACTAGAAAAGGAAAAGATTGAAAGAAAGAAGAAAGTGAAGGAAAAAGTGAAAGTGTAGGAAATGTGACAACAAAAAAGGACGAAGACTCTATAAGAGCAAAATTAAAAACAAAAGAAAAAGAGTTAAGAAATAGACCCTAGGAAAAAAAGAAAGAGAGAAAGAGGAAAAAGAGAGAAACAAATATTTTTATGAGCATTACGCAAATTGGGCATACCAACTCTTCAACTATCATCCCCCCTTACCTGACCTCAATTTTTTTTTTAAAGTACTTTTGCACCTTATGTTTGTAATAATTCTATAAATGTTCAGTAAATATTGTGAGTGTGTTTGTGTGTGGGTGTGTGGGTGTGTGCTCCATATGTGTGCACTTCCATGCACATTTGCACATGTGCATACTTGTGTACTTGATCGTCAGTGTGTCTGCAAGGCTGTTTGTGTGTATGTGTGTGAGTTTCAATAGTCAGTTTTATTCATCACATACAGAATGGAGTGCAGTGAAATGAATTTGCCAGCAGCGGTACAATAGAAAAGAACACACAATACACAATAAAAAATGTAACACAAAACATCCACAACAGATTTCATCACTGTGGTGGAAGCACAAAGTTCAGTCAGTCCTCCTCTATTTTTTCCCGTGGTCGGGACCATGTGGGCGAGTTTACAGCCGCCCCAGCCAGGGATACAATCATTCCTGTAAGAAGGTGAAACAATTAAATTGAATAATTGTTTCGTTTAGTTTAGAGCTACAGCGCGGAAACAGGCCCTTCGGCCCACCGGGACCGCGCCGACCAGCGACCCCCGCACACTAACACTATCCCGCACACACTCGGGACAATTTACAATTTTACCGAAACCAATCAGCCTGCAAACCCGTACGTCTTTGCAGTGTGGGAGGAAACCGGAGCACCCGGAGAAAACCCACGTGGTCACAGGGAGAACGAACAAACTCCGTACAGACAGCACCCATACTCAGGATCGAACCCGGGTCTCTGGTGCTGTGAGGCAGCAACTCTACCGCTGCGCCACTGTGCCGCCCAGTGGGGGAATTGTGTGTGGGGGGGGGGGGGTGGAAGGGGGGGGTCGAGAAAGGCTTACAAAGTTATAGATATGCTGGAAAATAACTGCTTCCTTAAAAATTGTCAAGTTGACATTCATTTGAGCGAGGCAGCAATATATTAAGGCAGAGAGCCTTTCTAATAAGTCAGGCATTCTGTCTTGCTTAAGACAGCAAAGTGGAAGCAAAGGGCAGTGTGTTATTTTTAAAGTGGAACCTGAACCATGGTTCTGGTGATTGGACCAGCTCTTTACATCCCACGCAAACAAATAAGACCCTGGTGATCCAAAGTGAGATTGATATGCCTTTCTGTACTTCAAAAATAAAATTATTTTGAATATTGAGAGAGGTGTATATTTTCCTTTGGGAATGGAACGAGGGCTGCTGCTCACTGCACGCACGCCTCCCCATCTCCCCACCAGACAGAAAATCGCTCCGTGGAGTTTTTTAGCTTCATCAATATTCAATCTTCCTTGCACAAGGCAACACATAGTGGCAGATGAAATTCCTTATTACATTGCGAGATGGATGACAGTGTTTTCCCTTTAAGAGTACCTGATATTAAACTCTGAATGGAAGCAATTTACAGAAGGGTTGGATACAGTTTGTTGGAAATGACAGCGACTTAAAAAATATATAAATGCGTTCCCTCCGCCCCAGCCTGACGATCAACCCACTGATTCCTGCCGGCTGCAGCTAAAGATGATTCAAAGAACACACCCCTTCACTTCCCTCAAGCAACCGACATCTATACCAGTGTTTCACTTTCTCCCCCCTTCTCGGCACGGATAATGGATGCAATTGAAAAATCGAGGGTTATTATATTTAAACAAATGTTCAGCGACGGAATATAAGGGATGCAAAATGCCGCGTCTGCACTGATCCAAATGAGCAGCTTTGATGATATTCAAGCCCTCAAATCTCTAGCACTTCACCGTATCATGAGAATCGGTCGATTGAGCGACTGGATTCCACCTGTGCTTTACACTGCATGCAGTTGCATTGCTAGCCATCTATCAGTAGATCCATGTTTCACTTCTTGCGTTCTTCCACATGAACTTAATTTCTCTTCGTCTGATGGTTCCTCAGTCTTCCACACTGCAACTTCCCTCACTTTCTGCATCCATCATCTTCTCCCTTTCTCACTGCCAGCTTCCCCTTCTTGCTCATTGCTTGCAAATCTCCCAAACCATTGCTTCCAACGAGTCGCTGAATACTCTACCCTGATAATGATTTTCCGAAACAACACAGAATATATCAAGGCTTAAGAAGGAACTGCAGATGCTGGAAAATCGAAGGTAGACAAAAATGCTGGAGAAACTCTTAAGGGTTTCGGCCCTTAAGTGTGTGCAGTTTTGGTCCCCTAATTTGAGGAAGGTCCAGCGAAGGTTTACAAGGTTAATTCCCGGGATGGCGGGACTGTCATATGCTGAGAGAATGGAGCAGTTGGGCTTGTGCACTCTGGAGTTTTGAAGGATGAGAGGGCATCTCATTGAAACATATAAAATTGTTAAGGGCTTGGACACACTAGAGGCAGGAAACATGTTCCCGATGTTGTGGGAGTCCAGAACCAGGAGCCACATTTCAAGGATAAGGGGTAAGCCTTTAGAACGGAGACGAGGAAACACTTTTTCTCACAGAAAGTCGTGAGTCTGTGGAATTCTCTGCCTCAGAGGGCAGTGGAGGCCGGTTCTCTGGATGCTTTCAAGAGAGAGCTAGATAGGGCTCTTAAAAATAGCGGAGCCAGGGGATATGGGGGAGAAGGCAGGAACGGGGTACTGATTGGGGATGATCAGCCATGATCACATTGAATGGCGGTGCTGGCTCGAAGGGCCAAATGGCCTACTCCTGCACCTATTGTCTATTGTCTATTGGCCTGAAACGTTGCCTATTTCCTTCTCTCCATTGATGTTGCTGCACCCGCTGAGTTTCTTCAGCATATTTTGTCGACCATATATCAAGGCTTGCTGCGTTAGAAATTAATTGCACTCTGCATGGTCTGAGGTGTACAGCATAGTTGTAAAACCAGAATAATAAATAGTGCAGATAGACACAAAATGCTGGAATAACTCAGTGGGTCAAGCAGCACCTGAAGCAGAAGAGAGGGCGGAGGGCCGTGGAGTTGCTACCTCACAGTGCTAGAGACCCGGGTTCAATCCTGACTGCGGGTGCTGTCTGTACGGAGTTTTTACGTTCTCCCTGTGACCTGTTCCGGTTTCCTCCCTCATTCCTCGTCTGAAGAAGGGTTTCTGCCCGAAACGTTGCCTATTTCCTTCGCTCCATAGATGCTGCCACACCCGCTGAGTATCTCCAGCTCTTTTGACTACCTCCAAAGACATGCAGGTTTGTAGGTTAATTGGCTTTGGTAAAATTGTAAAGAGTCCCGAGCGTGTGGTATAGTGCTAGTGTGTGGGGATCGCTGGTCAGCGCGGACTCGGTAGGCCGAAGGGCCTGTTTCTTTCCACACTGTGAAACAAAAATTGAATCTAAAAACTAAATTGACACAAAATGCTGGATTGATGCAACGGGCCAGGGAACATCTGAGGGAGAGTCTGACGAACGGTCCCGACCTGAAACGTCGCCTGTCCATTTAGTCCTGAGATGCTGCCTGACCAGCTGAGTATCTCCAACATTTTGTGTCTATCTTTGGTATAAACCAGCATCTGTCGAGTGGAAACAGGCCCTTTGGCTCTGTCCGCGTGAGTCCGCGCCTACCAGCAAACATCCCGTACACTAGCTCTATCCTACACACTAGAGACGATTTACATGGTACAGAAGCCAATTAACCTACAAACCGTTACGTCTCTGGGATGTGGGAGGGAACCCGGAGCACCCGGAGAAAACCCACGCAGTCATTGTGCAAATTCCATACAGCTTGAAACTTGTGTGTTGAATCGAACCCAGGTCTCCGGCGTTGTAAGGCAGCAACTCTACCGCTGCACCGCCCTTAATAAATATTATCCACTCACACCGTTACAGCAAGCCCACTCACTACACACATGTACACACACACACACGTTCAAACAAGCACAAACACAATACAATCTCAAATACAAAAGCTAGACACAGATACAAAGGGCAGCACGGGTGGAGCAGGGGTAGAGTTGCTGCCTTGCAGCGCCAGAGACCCGGGTTCGATCCCGACTATTGGTGCTGTCTGTACGGAGTTTGCACGTTCTCCCCGTGACCACGTGGGTTTTCTCCGAGATCTTCGGTTTCCTCCCACGCTCCAAAGACGTGCAGGTTTGCAGGTTAATTGGCTTGGTATAAATGTAAAATGTTCCCTAGTGTGTGTAGGATAGTGTTAGTGTGCGGGGATGGGGTGGAAGGTTGCAACCTTCACGTGGTCTGCCCGGTATAGACTAATGCAATCAACTCGACGTGCACAAACAGTAGATCAAATAGAACAAGTTGACCTACAACTTTAGGCTGTGCACGCCACACGAAAGAAGAAGAAGAATGTGCGGGGATCGCTGGTCGGCGCGGACTCGGTGAGCCGAAGGGCCTGTTTCCGCGCTGTGTCTTTAAAGTAAACTAAAAAGCTGGAGTAACTCTGCGGGTCAGGCAGCATCTCTGGGAGAAAGGGTTCTTGTCTTGGAATGTCACCCATTCCTTTTCTCCAGAGATGCTGCCTGACCCGCTTTACTCCAGCTTTTTGCGTCTATCTTTGGTTTGAACCAGCATCTGCAGTTCCTTCCTGCACACTCGTGTAATACATCACTGCTGATCCATTGAATGGAGATGCTGGGAAAAGAAACATATTGATAGCTCAATTTAAAAAAGCAATGTTAGATTGACTCTGGCATTATTTAGAATTATACATATACCAGCCCAACACTATCTTTCTGTCAAATAATAATACTTTTATTATAATACTTGTGTAACTCATCAGCTTTATTAATCCACCCCCTTAATGTAACATTATAGACATTGGTCTGAAGAAAGGTCTCGGCCCAAAATGTCACCCATTTCCTCCCTCCAGAGATGCTGCCTGTCCCGCTGAGTTACTCCAGCTTTTTGTGTCTATCTTCGGTTTAAACCAGCATCTGCAGTTCCTTCCTACATGTAACATTGCAGAAGTTCCTTCTATCCAGAGACGTCTGAAGAAGGGTCTCGACCCGAAACGCCACCCATTCCTTCTCTCCTGAAATGCTGCCTGTCCCGCTGAGTTACTCCTGGATTTTTGTGTCTATTGTAGGAGACCAGATTCCATGTTCCAGGCAAACAGTTTGAAGAACAATTTTATGCCCCTGACAATTGTAGTGCAGTAAAGGGCCTGTCCCACTTACGTGTCCTTGGCACGCAAATTACGCGACCTCGTCGTCGCATTGAGGCGCACGGGCATCGTGTGGCTGCGCGGGGCCGGTCCCACTGAGAAGCGCGGAGGGGTATGTAGTTGTGCGCGACATCGCGCGGGGCTCCGAAATGTTTGTAGCGAACAAAATCTTCGCGCGCCACCGGCCTGTCGCGTAACTGACGGCCAAAGTGGGACAGGCCCAAGATCCCGGCGCGATGCAACGTCTCACCTCCAACAGCAGCAGAAGCGGGTGAACGATCGCCGAACTCGGCCTGGGGCTCATGGCCGTTGCGGATCCGGATCCGCCCCCACTTCTACTCCCAGAGCGGGGCCAAGAAAATTGAAGATAGACACAAAATGCTGGAGTAACTCAGCGGGACCGGCTGTGTCACTGTGACGTTTCGGGTCAAGACCCTTCTTTCAGACTGAAGAAGTCTTGACCCGAAACATCATGCATTCCTTCTCTCCAGAGATGCTGCCGCTTTGTTACTCCTGCTTTGTGTCCATCTTCAAATGACGTCACGCGCTCCAGACGGCTGTGCGGGCACATGAAATCGCGCGCGACCTTCACGGGACTATCGTGCCTCAACGCGACAACGAGGTCGTGTAATTAGCGTGCTAAGGACACGTAAGTGGACAGGGACTTAACACTCTAACTTCATGCTCCTTTCTCATTTTAATGATTTCAGCATTCAGTCAGTGCTAACCGCGTAAGAATAGGCAACACTCAAAAAGCTGGAGTAACTCAGCGGGACAGGCAGCATCTCTGGAGAGAAGGAATGGGTGATGTTTCGGGTCGAGACCCTTCTTCTGACTGTCAATAGGAGGCGAGAAACAGTGGGTGCAGTTACAGTGGGTACAGTTACAGTGGGTACAGTTACAGTGGGTGCAGTTACAGTGGGTGCAGTTACAGTGGGTACAGTTACAGTGGGTGCAGTTACAGTGGGTGCAGTTACAGTGGGTGCAGTTACAGTGGGTACAGTTACAGTGGGTACAGTTACAGTGGGTGCAGTTACAGTGGGTGCAGTTACAGTGGGTGCAGTTACAGTGGGTGCAGTTACAGTGGGTGCAGTTACAGTGGGTGCAGTTACAGTGGGTGCAGTTACAGTGGGTGCAGTTACAGTGGGTGCAGTTACAGTGGGTGCAGTTACAGTGGGTGCAGTTACAGTGGGTGCAGTTACAGTGGGTGCAGTTACAGTGGGTGCAGTTACAGTGGGTGCAGTTACAGTGGGTGCAGTTACAGTGGCTGCAGTTACAGTGGGTGCAGTTAGAAATCGTTTTATCAAGTGTGTCTAATCGAAATAAGCAGTGAAAGAAATCGCAAAGCATTGCAGAGAATTGTGGACGCAGCCCAGACCATCACACAAACCAACCTCCCTTTCATTGACTCCATCTACGCTCTGCGCTGCCTCGGCAAGGCCAGCAGCATAATCAAGACGAGTCGCACCGCTGGCCACTCCCTCTTCTCCCCTCTCCCATCAGGCAAGAGTTACAGAAGTGTGAAAACGGACACCTCCAGATTCAGGACAGTTTCTTCCCGGCTGTTATCATCAATTGAACCATCCTATCACCAACTAGCGAGCAGTCCAGAGTTACGATATACCGCATTGGAGACTCATGGACTATCTTTAATCTGACTTTACTGGACTTTATCTTCCACTAAACATTATTCATGTTAATCCCTTTATCGTTGTAGAGTCATAGAGTGATACAGTGTGGAAACAACTTGCCAACGTGTCCCAGCTACACTAGTCCCACCTGCCTGTATTTGGTCAATATCCCTTTAAACCTGTCCTATCCACGTACTTGTCTAAATGTTGCGATAGTCCTTGCTTCAACTATCTCCTCTGGCAGCTTGTTCCACACCGCTATCAACCTTTGTGTGAAGAAATTACCCCTCAGGTTCCCATTAAATTCTCCGCCCCTCACCTTAAACCTGTATCCCTGGTTCTCGACTACCCTACTCTG
Organism: Malacoraja senta; assembly: GCA_038087875.1. Classification (NCBI taxonomy): domain Eukaryota; kingdom Metazoa; phylum Chordata; class Chondrichthyes; order Rajiformes; family Rajidae; genus Malacoraja; species Malacoraja senta. The sequence continues at coordinate 2,971,098 of CM075990.1, read as the reverse complement.
GGCAAGAGACTCTGTGAATCTGTGAATCTGCACACTGTGGATGGCTTGATTGTAATCATGTATTGTCTTTCCGCTGATTGGATAGCACGCAAGGAAAGCTTTTCACTGTATTTCGGTACACGGGACAATAAACTAAACTAAATTTAACTTAACTCACCTAAACTTAACTAAACTAACCTAAACTAAACTAACCTAAACTTAACAATACTAAACTAAACTAAACTAAACTAAACTAAACTACACTAAACTAAACTAAACTAAACTAAACTTAACTTAACTTAACTTAACTTAACTTAACTTAACTAAACTAAACTAAACTAAACTAAACTAAACTAAACTAAACTTAACTAAACTTAACTTAACTTAACTTAACTTAACTTAACTTAACTTAACTTAACTTAAGTAAACTAAACTAAACTAAACTTAACTAAACTTAACTAAACTTAACTAAACTAAATTAAACTAAACTTAACTAGATTGAAACCAAACTAAACCAAACTAAACTAAACTAAACTAAACTAAACTAAACTAAAAGTGGCAGCACTGTGGAACAGCCAGTAGAGCTACTGCCACAATGGGCATGTTACTATCTTTCAAAGCTTCAATAATCAATAGACCAACACATGACATGTCGGGGCTTTCCACCATACACAGGGTGTAAGTCAGCATTGCGATGGATGTTAGGATGAGTACAGGCCTGAAGACATTTAGAAGGCACAGTGGCACCGCTGGTAGAGCTACTGCTTCACAATACCAGAGACCCGGGTACGATCCTGACCTCCGGTGCTGTCTGTCTGTGTGGAGTTTGCACGTTCTCCCTGTGATTGTTCAGGTTTCCCCAGGGAAGCTCCGGTTTCTTCCCACATTCCGAAGACGTGCGGATTTGTAGGTTAATTGGCCCTCTGCAAATTGACACTAGTGTGCAGCGAGTTCATGAAGAAAGGCCTCGACCCGAAACGTGATCAGTCTGAAGAAGGGTCTTGACCCAAAACATCTCACATTTATTTTCTCCAGAGATGCTGCCTGTCCTGCTGAGTTAGTCCAGCATTTTGTGTCTATCTTTGGTTTAAACCAGCATCTGCTGTTCCTTCCTACACACCTAGTGTGCAGGGAGTGGATGAGAAAGTGGGATAACGTAGAACAAATGTGAACGGCTGTTCGATGGTCGGCGCGGACTCCGTGGGCGGAAGGGCCTGTTTCCTTGCTGTGTCTCTAAGCTAAACTTAAGTGACAACAAGGGAGAGGCTGGGGTTGTGAGTACTTCAATGAAGGAGGTGGTGGAAAGGACAGCTATCCAGCATTTCCAACTGGTATGGAGGCTTCCATGTACATGTTCAGAGTTGGGCAGGACAAGCAAGCCGTGGCCATCAGTACCAGAAGCCAGGGGCCTGGATGCAAGCACCACATGCAGATCAATGACCCACAAGATTGGTTAAGTGCGTTGTGGAATGCTGTATGTAATACATCGTCAGCCACAGAGATAAATCAATACAATAAATCAATTCAGCCATCGACGCTCCTTCTGTGTCTGAGCTCGTGCCCAATGTTTGGTGGCTTCCTCCATCGAGCTCATGCCTCCGCACTCTGATGACACTTCAACCGTGAGAGCAGAAATCTCTCGCGCTCCGCCCGAGCCGACTGCCTGCCTCTTTTCCGGGGTTATGTCCGCGCCCGGATGTCCCTTGAAATGGAACAGGCGGTGTACACGGGCACCATAGAGGGGTCCTGGATCAGCTGGGCACCACGAGGTGGTTGAATGCATCCTGGACCAGGATTGTAATATAGTAGTTCAATATTACATAAGTACATGTTCATGAGTGATAGGAGCAGAATTAGGCCGCTCGGACCATTAAGTCTACTCCGCCATTCAATCATGACTGATCTATCTCTCCCTCCTAACCCCATTCTCCTGCCTTCTCCCCATAACCCCTGACACCCGTACTAATCAAATACTAGAAAATATTTAGTATTTAGAATATTTGTTGGTGTTGTTTGTTTGAAAATATTTTTGTGGCAAATAATTCAATACATTTATTTTTGGTTAAAAAGAAAGGACTGAAACAGTTCCCTTTCACTGGTGGTGGCCAATAAGACATGACAGGAGAGACCAGCATGCGGGTAAGGTGGATTTGTATGTCCACGTTGCTGTGAAGAGAACAGGTGGTTCCCCTGCAACTGAGAATGGAGAAGATGAAGGAATTCTCAGAGCCATTCACTCTTGGCCTGGTGGCGTAGCGGTAGAGTTGCTGCCTCACAGCGCCAGAGACCCGGGTTTAATCCTGACTACAGGTGCTGTCTGTACGGAGATTGTACGCTCTCCCTGTGGCCACGTTGGTTTCCTCCGGTTTCCTCCCCCCCTTCCAAAAGCGTGCAGGTTTGTATGTTAATAGGCTTGTTATAATTGTAAATTGTCCCTAGTGTGTGTAGGATAGTGTTAATATGCAGGTCGGCACAGACTCGGTCGGGCAGAAGGGCCTGTTTCCGCACTGTATCTCTAAACTAAACTAAACTAGACTTTTAAAAAACTATAGCATAAACCATAGAAGGTGTTCTCACTTTAAAGGGTGATTAATGTTCGGCTTGGAAGGGCCTATATCTCTAAATCAAACTAAACTAAACACCATGCCTGACATTATGCCTGTAGAAACAAGGAACTGCAGATATGAGTATACAAAAAAATGGTGCAAAGCGTTGGAGTAACTCAGTGAGTTAGGCAGCATCGCTGCAGAACATAGAGACATCACCTGTCCATGTTCTCCAGAGATACTGCCTCATATGTTCATAAGTTCATAAATCATAGGAGCAGAATTAGGTCAATTGAATCTACTCCGCCATTCCATCGTGGCTGATCAACCTTTCCCTCTCAACCCCATTCTCCTGCCTTCTCTCCATAACCTTTGATGCCCATACCAATCTGCCTGACCTGTTGAGTTACTCCAGCACTTTGTGTGCAAACACTATACTTACCCTTGCCAAGATTTTTTCTTTAGAACCTGGCTTCAGACTCCAAACTTGCTGGGAGCTGGAGGCAAATTTGGGCGGCATGGTGGTGCAGTGGTAGAGGCCCTGCCTCACAGTGCCGGAGACCCGGGTTTGATTCTGACTACGGGTGCTGTCTGTACGAAGTTTGTATATTCTCCCTGTGACCGCGTGGGTTTTCTCTGGGTGCTCCTGTTTAATCCCACACTCCAAAGACGTGCAGGTTTGTAGGAGAATTAGCTTCTAAAAAATTGTAACTTGTCCGCAGTGTGTGTAGGTTAGTGCTAGTGTACATTCTACCAGTGCCCGCATGCGTTTCCTCCAGGCTCTCCGGTTTCCTCCCACGTTGCAAAGATGTGCGGATTTGGAGGTTAATTGGCTTCTGTAAATTGTCACTAGTGTGTGAACTAAACATTATCCCCTTGTCATGTACCTGTACAACACGAATGGCTCAATTGTAATCATGTATGGTCTTTCCACTGGCTGGATAGCACACAAGGGCTTTTCACTGTACCTCGGTACACGTGACAATAAACTAAACTGATACGACACGGCCAAATCCATTACATCTCACTGTGAACACTGCTCTACACATTACATTTCACTCACACAGTATTACATCCATTACATCCCATTACAAGATACTCTGATAGACTCCTTATATGTCACCACCGCATTCAGTCTCACATTAAACACACCTTACCCTGTCTTTCTCCCCTCTGCTCCACACACCTAATTATAACTTCATACTAGAATGGTAAAGCACATCTTAAACTCCATTACCCTACTGTGACCCTTTAGAATTTGTTCGTATATGGTGTGCCAAACATTGCAATATCACACATCTTGCTAAGGTACCTCATACACACTCTGTCTCATCTACCAAATGTAATTACTATCAGTCATTATAACCTGGTTAATACCTGGATCATAAATGCCGCAGAAAAACTTCATTCCTTAGTACCCTAATGTTTCCACCAATGCCCATTTTTCAGAACGCGCTTTGATATAAGAGATTGTTTAACACACTCATCACGATAATATGCATTGTGAGTGTCTTGAGACAGAACGGAGATGATGGATGTTGATAAAGATCACCGCAAATGTAACTTCTTTTCACTGTTGCTTAGTTATTTCAAGGCCGCACAGATCAATAACGTGCATAAAGAAACAGTGCTAAAGACAAGCCCCTTCTCAAGGAATGCGCAACCTGACCTCTGTGTGATATTGGCAAAAAACCGGCAGCACAAAAATCTATTTTAGTTCAGTTTCAGGCTTGTTTAGATAGGTTATAATCGACCCATCATGCACAGGGAGCAGTGCTGGGCATCATAAATATATAATATTTGCTAATAAATCCAAAAGGCAATTCAGGAGCAAAGTCTTTACCCGGAGATTTGTGAGTGCACAGTGCTTGAGTGACAAATATCAATGCATAAAGAGAGAGCGTAATAAATGCATGAGGAGGGAAAAAAGAATGTTCCACGCATGTGGTGGGAGGTAATCGGAGCTTCCTATTGAGAACAAAAAGGAACATGAAGGTGTTGCGATTAAGGCTGCTTCGTTCTTGGACCTCTGTGTATTATTTCCCATACTTACAGGTAAGTCAGGATCAAACCCGCGTCTCTGGTGCTGTAAGGCAGCAACTCCACCGCTGAGCCACTCTTGGCTCTTGTCTCTTGGGTCAGTGCTGTGGGCCCAGCTCAGGTGAAGAGTTGGCTCAATGGGATTTAGACAATAGACAATAGATAATAGGTGCAGGAGCAGGCCATTTGGCCCTTCGAGCCAGCACCGCCATTCAATGTGATCATGGCTGATCACCCCCAATCAGAACCCCATTCCTGCCTTCTCCCCATATCCCCTGACTCCGCTATTTTTAAGAGCCCTATCCAGCTCTCTCTTGAAAGCATCCAGAGAACCTGCCTCCACCACCCTCTGAGGCAGAGAATTCCACAGATTTGGTGCTATAAATTTTGGGACATAACATCGAGGAATAGATCTGGGAGAAGCACGGAGTCTCCTGCCCAGTGTAGGGCAATCGAGAACCAGAGGACAGAGGTTTAAGGTGAAGGGGGAAAGATTTAATAGGAATCTGAGGGGCAACTTTTTCACAGAGAGGATGGTGGGTGAATGGAACAAGCGCCAGAGACCCGGGTTCGATCCTGACTACGGATGCTGTCTGTACGGAGTTTGTACGTTCTCCCCGTGACCCCACGGGTTTTCTCCGCAATCTCCGGCTTCCTCCCTCACTCCAAAGACGTGCAGGCTTGTAGGTTAATTGGCTTGGTATGAATGTCAATTGTCCCTAGTGTGTGTAGGATGGTGTTAGTGTGTGGGGATCACTGGTCGGTGCAGACTCGGTGGGCCGAAGGGCCTGTTTCTGCGCTGTATCTCCAAATTAAACTACAATAAATAAAAGATTGGCCAGGAAACTGGAAATAATTTATTTTGCTCTTCAAAATCTTGTAATGGGGTTTCTTATGAACATCCGAGAGAGTATTTGTGGCAGGTTTTTTGTCTCGTCAGTAGGGTAGTTTAGTTTAGTTCAGAGATACGGCGCGTAAACAGGCTCTTCGGCCCATCGAGTCCGCACTGACCAGCGATCCCCGTGCATTAACACTGCCCGACACACACTAGGGACTATTTTACATTTATACCAAGCCAATTAACCTACAAACCTGCACGTCTTTGGAGTGTGGGAGGAAACTGAAGGCCTCAGAGAAAACCCATGCGGTCACGGGAAGAACGTACAAACTCCGTACAGACAGCACCCGTAGTCAGGATCGAACCGGGTTCACTGGCGGTGCAAGCGCTGTAAGGCAGCAACTCTACCGCTGCGCCACCGACCACCAAAGTACAGCGCTCCGGTAGTACTTCAGCGGCATGGCTAAAATACTGAATCAGGACATCAATCACCAGAACAGGGGACTGGACAAATGGCCTGTTTTTGTATCGCACACACACACACCACTCCTGTGGAAGTGAGAATTCATCTAGTTTGGCATCACATCAAAGAACGACCAGCTAATTCTACATGGATTGTACACAATCTCCCGGTTGCTGAACATTTTAACTCCCCTTCCCATTCCCATGCCGACATTTGCGTCCTGGGCCTCCTCCACTGTCAGAGTGAGGCCCAGCGCAAATTGGAGGAACAGCACCTCATATTTTGCTTGGGCAGCTTACACCCCAGTGGTATGACTAATGATTTTTCTTCAAGTAACCCTTGCATTAACTCTCTCTCCATCCCTCCCCCAACCTAGTCCTCTAGCTAATTTCACCATCTGTATTCCTTTGTTATCACCTCGTCTCCATCCAACAATGGACCATTGTGGACTCCATTTGTCCTGAGTCATCGGCGCAGCCTCTGCTTTGTTCTGTACCTTCCGGCACCTCTAGTTTTCCCCTCCCTGACCCTCAGTCTGAAGAAGGGCCTTGACCCGAAACGTCACCTATTTTGTTTTCTCCAGAGATGCTGCCTGATACGCAGGGTTACTCCAGCATTTTGTGTCAATCTATGGTTGTTACTTTACTTTATTCACTTAGAGGGTGCAGGAGTCACTGGGAATGCTACCACTTCCCATCTCCAACAAAAGGTCATTGACCTCATATTTCTCCTATTTTCCCATGATATTGAATGAGGCCATTCAGCCCATTGACCCTACGCCAGCTCTCAACACTATCCTATTCTCTCACACATTTCCCTGTAACCTACACTCTCCGACACACCCTTCATCTTCCCACTGATTCTCTTGCCATGCAACTAAACAAGGAACACCAACTCCTCCATAGATGCCGCCTGACCCGTTGTGATTTTGTGAAGCACTCTGTGATTTTTTACTTTTCAGTTTTAGAGATACAGCGCGGAAACAGGCCCTTCGGCCCGCCGAGTCCGCACCGTACACATACACCAGGCCAATTAACATACAAACCTGTACGTCTTTGGACTGTGGGAGGAAACCGAAGATCTCGGAGAAAAGCCACATGATCATGGGGAGAACGTACAAACTCCGTACAGACAGCACCCGTAGTCAGGATCGAACCCGGGTCTCCGGCACAAATGCAGTGTAAGGCAGCAACTCTACCGCTGTGCCACCATGATCGCCTTGCAGATCCTTGTCCCTTCAAAGCCACAATGATCTAATTGAATGGCAAAAGAACCTCAAGGAGCTAATGTGCCCTTTTCTCTTCAGTTTAGTTCAGTTTATTGTCACGTGTGCCGAGGTACAGAGAAAAGCTTTTGATGTGTGCTATCCAAGTCAAGTCAAGTGAGTTTATTGTCATGTGTCCCTGGTAGGACAATGAAATTCTTGCTTTGCTTCAGCACAACAGAACATAGTAGGCATTTACTACAAGGCATTCTATAAATATATACACAATGGTCAATATACTGATAAAGTGCAAATAACAGTATTGGCTAATAAAGTTCAGTGTTATGTCCGAGCCAGGTTTAATAGCCTGATGGCTGTGGGGAAGTAGCTATTCCTGAACCTGGTCGTTGCAGTCTTCAGGCTCCTGTACCTTCTACCTGAAGGTAGTAGGGAGATGAGTGTGTGGCCAGGATGGTGTGGGTCCTTGATGATGCTGCCAGTCTTTTTGAGGCAGCGACTGTGGTAGATCCCCTCGATGGAAGGGAGGTCAGAGCCGATGATGGACTGGGCAGTGTTTACTACTTTTTGTAGTCTTTTCCTCTCCAGGGCACTCAAGTTGCCGAACCAAGCCACGATGCAACCGGTCAGCATGCTCTCTACTGTGCACCTGTAGAAGTTAGAGAGAGTCCTCCTTGACAAACCGACTCTCCGTAATCTTCTCAGGAAGTAGAGGCGCTGATGTGCTTTCTTAATAATGGCATCATTGTTCTCGGACCAGGAAAGATCTTCAGAGATGTGCACGCCCAGGAATTTGAAGCTCTTGACCCTTTCAACCATCGACCCGTTGATGGTTGAAAGTCAGCAGAAAGACAATACATGATTAGAATTACAATTGAGCCATTTACAGTGGATGGATACATGATGAGGGAATAACGTTTAGTGCAAGGTAAAGCCAGCAATGTCCGATCAAGGATAGACCGAGGGTCACCAACGAGGGAGATACTAGTTCAGCACAGGTCTCTGCTTGTGGTAGGATGATTCAGTTGCCTGCATTCCTTAAAGGTTTTGCCTAAATGTTCATCTTGTATCTGATCAGATGTTAATAAACCGACCAGATGCAGAAAAGCAGAAACAACGATTTATAGATGTTGGTTTATACCAAACTATGACACAGATTCTGAGTAACTCATAAGGTCAGGCAGCATCTCTGGAGGAAAAGAATGGGTGACAGTCCGGGTCGGGACCTGTCCTCAGATGAAGACCATGAGATCAGTGATCTATTGTTGGAGATGGGAAGTGGTAGCCAACCCCGTGACTCTAAATGGTTAAACTAAATTACCAACTAGGTTGAATTAGCTGGATGTTCATTCTATTGCTTTGATGTGATGCCAAATTTCAGTTCAGTTCAGCTTAGTTTATTGATTGTCTCTACCAAGGTACAGTGAAAAGCTTTTGTTGCGTGGTAACCAGCCAGCGGAAAGACAATAAAGGATTACAATACATGATTACAATCAAACAATTTGCAGCGTGCAGATACACGATAAGGGAATAACGTTTAGTGCAAGCTGAAGCCAGTAACGTCCGATCAAAAATATTCCGAGGATCCATGATGAGTTAGATAGCAGTTCAGGACTGCTCTCTGGTTGCAGTAGGATGGTTCAGTTGACCCGGGGCGGAAATCCTGGGGTGGGGGCAGGGGGGACACGTCCCCCCCATGGTTTGAGAACTGGGGGACGATCCTCCCCCCCCCATGTTTTGTAATCCAGACTTTATCAGCCGCTTTCTAAGGGCTGAATCGACCATTTGCGGGGCCTTTCATCGCCTGGCACAGCTTAAAATCAAACTCCTGCATCGAGGCGATCGAGGCTCCCGATGTTGAAGCCCCCACCGGCCGATGAAAGTCCCCGTGAACGGGACGATTCAAGCCCCACGATTCGGGGCGGACGTCCACAGGGTCCACGCCAAAGCCTCGCGTGTGCGCGCATGGCCGCAAATAAATTGTGTCCCCCGCATGTTTCGACAGCGATTTCCGTGCCTGCAGTTGCCTGATAAAAGTTGGGAAGAAACTGTCCCTGAATCTGGAGGTGTGCGTTTTCACACTTCTGCACCTTTTGCCCGATGGGAGAGGGGAGAAAAGCGGAGTGGCCAGGGCGTGACTCAACCTTGATTATGCAGCTGGCCTTGCCCAGGCAGCGTGAGGTGTAAATGGAGTTGATGGAAGGGAGGTCTGGGCTGCGTCCACAACTCTTGCGATTTCTTGCGGCCTTGGAAAAACGGACGGTTTATCAGTGGCAAATTGTAGTCCTGGGATGGCGAGACTGACGTATGATTAAAGGATGGATTAACTAGGCTTATATTTACTGGAATTTAGAAGGATGAGAGGGTATCTTATAGAAACATATAGCATTCTTAAGGGATTGGACAGGCGAGATGCAGGAAAAATGTTCCCGATGTTGGGGGAGTCCAGAACCAGGGGTCACAGGTTAAGTATATCGGGTAGGCCATTTAGGACTGAGATGAGGAAAAACTTTATCACGCAGACAGTTGTGAATCTGTGGAATTCTCTGCCACATAAAAGCCCTGTCCCACTGTACGAGTTCATTCAAGAGCTCTCCCGAGTTTAAAAAAAAAATCAAACTCGTGGAAGCACGTAGAATGAACGTAGCGGGTACGTCGGAGCTCGGGGACGTCTCTTAGCGGCTCGTAACGCTAAAGGCAGGTACTCGGGAAATGCGGTAAGCTCGGGAAGACTCGGGAAGATTTTTCAACATGTTGAAAAATGTCCACGGGAGCCCCGAGTACCTACGAGCGGCCATTACCGTAAATCTCCGAGTTCGAATCAGGGCAAACTCGGGAGAACTCTTCAATTAACTCGTACAGTGGGACAGGGCTTTTAGGCAGTGGAGGCCAATTCACTGGATGTTTTCAAGAGAGAGTTAGATATAGCTCTGAGGGCTAATGGAATCAAGGGGTATGGGGAGAAAGCAGGAAGTGGTACTGATTGTGGATGATCTGCCACGATCATATTGAATGGCGGTGCTGGATCGAAGGGCCGAATGGCCTACTCCTGCCCCTATTTCCCATGTTTCTATGTCTCGATGCTACAAGCTGCCGAGGATAATGAACCTTCTCAGAGTTCCAAGCGAGACGGCTGAGAAGCATAACGGCAAGATTCAAGCAGCTTGGTCATTAGGGGGACCATCAGGTTTTTAAAGAGTCCATCTGCTACCTTAATGTATCAGGAAGACGTTGCAATGTTCTCCAGATTGAGAGCCTAGTTGGAGCTCGCTGAATCCCACCACTGCTCTGCCAAGCCGTAAAGCTAATAAAATGATACTCGGATCAAAGTGACCCCCGGTTTGTTTTGGAGGCAGAAGGAAAAAAACCAAGAAATAAAACATTAGGAACACCGTTCCTTGGAGAACGTCTGACAAACAGCTGTGCAGGACACATCAGAAACTCGACATATTAACAAAATATTTTCATCCCGTTGGTTCCAAGGACGATAGTTGTGTAAATGATCAAGTGAATTTGGAGCATTTCCTTCCTTCAATGTCCTTCAAATGTTTCTTGCATGGAGGTCCTTGAAGGTGGCATCACAGGTATATCAATAGGGTGGCCAAAAAGCCTCTTGGTACATTGGCCTTCATCAGTCAGAGTACTACGTATTGAATTGGGTCTATGGACTCTGATGAAGGGTCCCGACCCATTTTCTTTCAATCCAAATCATAATATAAAATACAAGCTTAAGGACCATTTGTAGGTGCTGTGAGGTAGCATGGGATAATTGGTTGGACAATGGCCTGCTGGCACAACTTTCCCAAAAGATGTCCGCTAAAAATTGTCATCTCTTTCCATTAAAAACTCCCTTAATTCTCTGATCAAGCTTGCAGGCACGGAAATCGCTATCAAAATATGGGGGGGGACCGGGGGACAGGGGGGACAGAATTTCTTGGTGGCCGCACGCGCATGCGCACACTCACACACACACATGTGCGCGAGGCTTTGCGGAGGCTCAATCCAGCGCTAAATGCAGCTCAACTCTGGCTGTCTCGCCGGGTTAACCTACAGCCCTGCCTGGACTGACGGGACAGCAGTCTGGAGCCGTGGAGCTGACGCTGCTTCTCCACACTGGCTGTAAACCTGGGCCATATTTCCCGCAAGTCCAGGCAGGGCTGTAGGTTAACCTGGCGGGACAGGCAGAGTTGAGCTGGGTTTAGTGCTGCTTCTCTGCGCTGGCTGTGGGCCTGGGGGCACAGCTCCCGTCTGATTCCCGACGTCTCTGGCCACCCCCGGGGGGGACAATCGGGTGGGGACGGGGATGGTCCTGTGGCGGTTCGGCAGCGATTGCGGCGACGGAGACCGGGATCGATCCTGGCTGCGGATGTGTCTAGGGCTGCCGAGGGTGTTTTGGCACATCTCTCCCCTCCAATCAGCACGCTCTATCCTCAGTCCCACCCCCCCCTACTTCCGCCTCTGACCGACACCTCCCTCCTCCAATGATCGAGCTGAATCATCATGTCCCGCCCCCATTGCCTGCTGACCGACGTCTCTCTTGACCAATCGGCGCCCTCGATCAGCAGTCCCACCCCCACTGTCTCGCGGAAAGCGGAGATTTCACCGAGTTTTAAAATCCAGATTACAAAAAATGTGGGGGATCGTCCCCCACCTCTCAAAACAGGGGGGGGGGGACATGTTCCCCCTGCCCCCCCCCCCGGGATTTCCGCCCCTGCAAGCTTGTAACTTGACTCAGTAATGTGTGGGAAGGAACTGCAGACTCAGTCTGAAGAAAGGGTTTAGACCCAAAATGTCACCTATTCCATTTCTCCAGAGATATGTTCCCTGACCCGCTGAGTTCCTCCAGTATTTTGTGTCTATATTGAGTATAGAAGTTGGGAGGTCATGTTGCACTTATATAAGACGTTGGTGAGGACGCATTTAGAGTATTGTGTTCAGGTCTGGGCACCGTGTTATAGGAAAGATGTTGTCAAGTTGGAAATGGTGCAAGGATTTATGAGGATATCTGGGAGATGAAGGCCTGATTGGACCTGAAGGGAGGGATTGAGCCGGCTGGAAAGGATACATGGATACAGCTACATGGATAGGATAGGTTTAGAGGGATAGGGACCAAACGCAAGCAGGTGGGACTAGTGTAGATGGGACATGTTGGCTGGTGGGCCTGTTTCCACGCTGTATGACTCTATGTCTCTAGGTGAATGGGAGAACATGTCTCTGGATTAGCCAATTCTTCCCTGGTGCATCTCAGATCATAATGTTAGTTCTTAGGATCTACAGTCACATTGCCAATGGCAGTTGTGTGAAGGTATTGTGGGTGGATCAATTAGGCGCTTGGTTCCCCTGTGATGGATGGAGAAAAGGGTAGGTCGGTAAAAACACTGGATCCTCGGCTGTTCAAAGGAGATGCCAGTAATCCGGATTCTCCAAAGCCATCTCCAAAGTCTCATCCTTACTTTACTTTCAAGGAAGAATCAAACAATCTTCTTGAAATAGTGATGGATAGCATGGGGATGAAGGATGAGACTGCAGATGCCGGGATATTCAACTCTGACTCGGATATGGGTCCCAACCCGAAATCATCTGAGATGCTGCCTGACCCACTGAGTTACTCCAGCACTTTGTGTGTATAAGTGATAAGTTGATACAGGTGATGTTGGGGGGAGGGTTGATGGGTAGACAAAGCTAGAGATGAAAAGGAGGACAAAAATGCTGGAGAAACTCAGCGGGTGCAGCAGCATCTATGGAGCAAAGGAAATAGGCAGCGTTTCGGGCCAAAACCCTTCTTCAGACTGATGTGAGGGTGGGGCGGGAAGAAGAAAGGAAGAGGAGGAGCCAGTGGGCTGAGGGAGAGCTGAGAAGGGGAGGAGAAAGTAAGGACTACCTGAAATTAGAGAAGTCAATGTTCATACCGCTGGGGTGTAAACGGCCCAAGCGAAATATGAGGTGCTGCTCTTCCAATTTACGGTGGTCATCACTCTGGCCGTGGAGGAGGCCGAGGACAGAAAGGTCGGATTCGGAATGGGAGGGGGAGTTGAAGTGCTGAGCCACCGGGAGATCAGGTTGGTTATTGCGGACCGAGCGGAGGTGTTCGGCGAAACGATCGCCAAGCCTCCGCTTGGTCTCACCGATGTAGAGCAGCTGACATCTAGAGCAGCGGATGCAATAGATGAGGTTGGAGGAGGTGCAGGTGAACCTCTGCCGCACCTGGAAAGACAGCTTCAGTCCCTGAATGGAGTCAAGGGGAGAGGTGAAGCGACAAGTGTAGCATTTCCTGCAGTTGCAAGGGAAAGTGCCCGGAGAGGGGGTGGTTCGGGTGGGAAGGGTGATAAAAGAGGTATAAAGGAGACAATAAGAAGCCAAGCGTGCTGATAATGGGTCTGTCCCGCTTACGCGACTTTTTCGGCGACTGCCGGCACCCATCATAGGTCGTTGTAGGTCGCCAAAAATGTTCAACATGTTGAAAATCCAGCTGCGACCAGAACAAGGGACGACTATTTGGGCAATTACTCACGACCATACAGGCTTCACCCCCGCGACATGTCACCTGTATGGTCGTGGTCGTGAGTCGTCTCCTCAGTCGCCCAAAGAGTCGTAGCGTCTTTCTGGTCGCCTCTAGATTTTCAACATGTTGAACATTTTCGGCGACCTGCAACGACCTTTGACGGGTTCCGGCAGTCGCCGAAAAAGTCGCGAAAGTGGGACAGGCCCATAAGAAGATTGGACATGATAGTGCGAGATCAACTTTATGCAAAGAAGGGTTCTGACTCGAAACATCACCCATCCTTTTTCTCCAGAGATGCTGCCTGACCCGCTGTTGTTACTCCATTACTTTGTGCCTGCATCGGCAGTTCCTTCCCACACAATTCAATGCAAAGTTGAAGGAAGGAACTGCAGATGCTGGTTTACACCGAAGATAGACACAAAATGCTGGAGTAACTCAGCCGGACTGTCAGCATCTCTGGATAGAAGGAGTGGGTGACGTTTCGGGTCGAGACCCGAAGAAGGGTCTGAAGAAGGGTCTCGACCCGAAACGTCACCCATTCCTTCTATCCAGAGATGCTGCCTGTCCCGCTGAGTTACTCCAGCATTTTGTGTCTATCTTTATGCAAAGTTGATTTAGCATTACAGTTCCCGTAACACCCATGCTTAATCAACTGTGAAACACTCAAACTTGCTTGCACAACTGTTTATCATAACCAATCTTGGCAGGCAGGAAAAATTACTCGTTTGGTTACCTGTAGGAAGAGAATGCGATTTATCATTAAGCATCAATGGCGACTGAGAACAATTTAAGTGATACTGTCTTGTGCCGCCCCAATGTTGTCTTTCGAACAGTCCTTTGTGAGTTGGGGCAGGAAGGATGAGTAATGTGGACGCAATGCTTCCAACGTGGTTTGCCAGATTATTTGCAGACTCAGCGATGGCATGGGGACCAACTTTGTCTGAAGTTCGGCAGGAGTTTATTTGCAGTAGTTTATTTAACTCGTAATTATTTCGAGACGACCGGAGTATGAAAAGAGGGATCTAATGCTGAGGCTTTATAAGGCACTGGTCAGATCGCATTTGGACAATAGACAATAGACAATAGACAATAGGTGCAGGAGTAGGCAATTCGGCCCTTCGGGCTCAGCAGTTGTACAGAGCCCTAATGAGACCACACCTGTGTGCAGTTTTAGTCCCTAATTTGAGGAAGGACATTCTTGCTATTGAGGGAGTGCAGCGTAGGTTTACAAGGTTAATTCCCGGACTGTCATATGTTGAGAGAATGGAGCAGCTGGGCTTGTGCACTCTGGTGTTTTGAAGGATGAGAGGGAATCTCATTGAAAGATATGAGATTTTTAAGGGCTTGGACACGCTAGAGGCAGGAAACATGTTCCCGATGTTGGGGGAGTCCGGAACCAGGGGCCACAGTTTAAGAATAAGGAGTAAGCCATTTAGAACGGAGATGAAGAAACACTTTTTCTCACAGAAAGTGGTGAGTCTGTGGAATTCTCTGCCTCAGATGATGGTGGAGGCAGGTTCTCTGGATGCTTTCAAGAGAGAGCTAGATAGGGCTCTTAAAAATAGCAGTCAGGGGATATGGGGAGAAGGCAGGAACGGGGTACTGATTGGGGATGATCAGCCATGATCACATTGAATGGCGGTGCTGGCTCGAAGGGCCGACTGGCCTACTCCTGCACCTATTGTCTATTGTCTATTGCCTATTGTCTATTGTCTATTGAGCCAGCCACCGCCATTCATTGTGATCATGGCTGATCATCCATAATCAGTACCCCGTTCCTGCCTTGTCCCCATAATCCTTGACTCCGCTATCTTTAAGAGCTCTATCTAACTCTCTCTTGAAAGCATCTAGAGAATTGAATTGTGATTGTGAGCAGTTTTGGGCCCCACATCTGAGGAAGGATGTGCTGGCTCTGGAGAGGGTCCAGAGGAGGTTTACGAGAATGATCCCTGAATGAGTGGGTTAACGTATGATGAGCGTTTGACGGCACTGGGCCTGTACTCGCTGCAGTTTTAGAAGGATGAGGGGGCACCTCATTGAAGCTTACTGAATAGTGAAAGGCCTGGATAGCGTGGATGTGATGTTTCCACTAGTGGGAGAGTCTAGGACCAGAGAGCAAAAGAAAACAAGCCGCTGGAGGAACTCAGTAACACAGGCAGCATCTGTGGAGGGACAGCCAGGACCCTGTACCTGGAGAGAATCATTGACTGTCTGTTTTCCTCCCCAGATGCTGCCTGACCACCATGTCTCTCAAGCAGCTCCCTCTTGGTTCTTTACTGGATTCACGCTCCAGAATTGCTGGACAAGGTCCTCCACTGATATTCTGGCACCCTTGGTTCCAGAGCCTTTCTGGATTAAAGATAAACACAAAATGCTGGAGAAACTCAGCGGGTGAGACAGCATCTATGGAGCGAAGGAAATAGGCGACATTTCGGGTCTTCAGACTGAGAGTCAGGGGAGAGGGAGACACGGAGATAGGAATGTAAGGTGTGAAAACAAGACATCAAAGGTGACCATGAAGCATACAAAGATAAAAAGTTGGTTGGACAGACTGGTTGGAGGGGTTCCCCTCCACTACTATAGATGAGGCGCTCACCAGGGTCTCTTCAATACCCCGTAACATGGCTCTCTCTCCCCATCCCCCCACTCGTAACAAGGGCAGAGTCCCCCTAGTCCTCACCTTCCACCCCACTAGCCGTCACATACAACAAATAGTCCTCCGTCATTTTCGCCACCTCCAACATGACCCAACCACTCGCCACATCTTCCCATCTCCCACCCGTCTGCTTTCCGCAAAGACCGCTCCCTCCGTAACTCCCTGGTCAATTCTTCCCTTCCCACCCTTCCCACCCCCTCCCCGGGCACTTTCCCTTGCAACCGCAAGAGATGCTACACCTGTCGCTTTACCTCCCCCTCGACTCCATTCAAGGACCCAAGCAGTCGTTCCAGGTGCGACAGAGGTTCACCTGCATCTCCTCCAACCTCATCTATTGCATTCGCTGCTCTAGATGTCAGCTGATCTACATCGGTGAGACTAAGCGGAGGCTTGGCGATCATAAGCGGAGTTGTCAAATACACCTTTGTGATTTTGTTTTTGTCTGGATTAAAGGAGGGGGCCGGACCCCCAGTTGCCATAAAATTGAGGAGAGGATTCAAAGAGGATTCTCTTGAACTTCTACAGGTGCACAGTAGAGAGCATTCTGACTGGTTGCATCGTGGCCTGGTTCAGCAACTTGAACGTCCAGGACAGAAAAGACTGCAAAAAGTTGTGACCACTGCCCAGTCCATCACCGGCTCTGACCTCCCCACCGCCGAAGGGATCTATCGAACTTGCTGCCTCAAAAAGGCAGCCAACATCATCAGAGACCCACACCATCCTGGCCACTCACTCATTTCACCCCTGCCATCAGGAAGAAGGTACAGGAGCTTGAAAACTGTAACGTCCAGGTTCAGGAACAGCTTCTTCCCTTCAGCCATCAGGCTATTAAACACTACAACCTCATAAGCTCTGAACTACAATAGACTATTATTATTATTATTAGTAGTATTATTATTATTATTATTATTATTATTATTATTGCACTGTTATTGTTTGTTCTTTTTTTTCTGAATTGTTGTTATATTATTTATTATGTTTACATATTCTGTTGTGCTGCAGCAAGCAAGAATTTCATTGTTCTATCTGGGACATATGACAATAAAACAATCTTGACCCTTGACCCTTGATTGTTGGTGGACCTGTACTAATTTCTGAGTCACACAACTATTGATGGCACTGTGTAAGCTGTTGCCCTGTTGTAGCCGTTGGTAGGACAGGTTAGTCCTAGGATCTCAGACTGCAAAGCAAAACATCAGCTATTCTTCCACTTCACCGCTTCCACTCTGGGTGGTGTGTGTATGTTTGTTTGTGTGTGTGTTTGAATAAGCGTGTTTGTATGTGTGTGTGTGTGTGTGTTTGTATGTGTGTGTGTGTTTGAATATGCATGTTTGTATGTGTGTGTGTGTGTATGTATGTGTGTGTGTGTGTTTGTATGTGTGTGTTTGCATGTGTATGTGCACGTGTGTGTGTTTGTGTGTGTGTGTGTGTTTGTATGTGTGTGTGTGTGTGTTTGTATGTGTGTGTGTGTGTGTTTGTATGTGTGTGTGTGTTTGTATGTGTGTGTGTGTTTGTATGTGTGTGTGTGTGTTTGTATGTGTGTGTGTGCATTTGTATGTGTGTGTGTGTGTGTGTTTGTATGTGTGTGTGTGTGTGTTTGTATGTGTGTGTGTGTGTGTGTTTGTATGTGTGTCTGTGTGTTTGTATGTGTGTGTGTGTGTTTGTATGTGTGTGTTTGCATGTGTATGTGCATGTGTGTGTGTTTGTATGTGTGAGTGTGTATGTGTGTGTTTGTGTGTGTGGGTGTGTTTGTGTGTGTTTGTGTGTGTGTGTGTGTTTGTATGTGTGTGTTTGCATGTGTATGTGCATGTGTGTGTGTTTGTATGTGTGGGTGTGTTTGTGTGTGTGTGTGTGTGTGTTGTATGTGTGTGTTTGTATTTTTGTGTGTATGTGTGTGTGTGTGTGTGTGTATGTGCGTGTGTGTGTGTTTGTATGTGCGTGTTTGTATGTGTGGGTGTGTTTGTGTGTGCGTGTTTGTATGTGTGTGTTTGTATGTTTGTGTGTATGTGTGTGTGCATGTGTGTGTTTATGTACATGTGTGTGTCTTTGTATGTGCGTGTTTGTATGTGTGTGTGTGTGTATGTGTGTGTTTGTATGTGTGTGTTTGTATGTGTGTGTTTGTATGTGTGTGTTTGTATGTGTGTGTTTGTATGTGTGGGTGTGTTTGTATGTGTGTGTTTGTATGTGTGTGAATGTTTGCAGAGGTCTGTTTGCATGTACATGGATGTGTATCTGTGTCTGTGTGTGATTATGTATCTGTGTGTTTCTGTTAGTGTGTGTGCGTGCGTGTGCGTGTCTGTGAGTGTATTTGTTTGTATGTGTGTGTTTGTATGTGTTTGTGTGTATATGTATCTGTGTGTTTCTGTTTGTGTCTGTGTGTGTGTGCGTAGCGCGTGTGTGTGCATGTCTCTGTGTGTCGGAAAGAACTGCAGATGCTGGTTTAAATCGAAGGTAGACACAAAATGCTGAAGTAACTCAGCGGGACAGGCAGCATCTCTGGAGAGAGGTAATAGGTGACGTTTTGGGTCGAGACCCTTCTTCACTGTGTGTATGTGTGTGAGTACCTGTTTGAGTGTGTGTGTGTGTGTGTGTGTGTGTGTGTGTGTGTGTGTGTGTGTGTGTGTGTGTGTGTGTGTGTGTGTGTGTGTGTGTGTGTGTGTGTGTGTGTGTGTGTGTGTGTGTGAGTACCTGTTTGAGTGTGTGTGTGTGCATGTGTGTCTATGTGTGTGAGTATGTGTATGTGTATGTTTGCGTGCGTGTGTGCGTACGTGTGTGAGTGTCTGTGTGTGTATGTGAGTGAGTATGTGTGTGTGTGTGTGTGTGCGTGCGTGCGTGTCTATGTGTGTGAGTATGTGTGTGTGTGTGTGCGTGTGTGCGTGTTTGTGTGTGTATGTGAGTGAATATGTGTCTGTGTGTGTGTGTTTGTGCGTGTCTGTGCATGTGAGTATGTGTCTGTGAGTATGTGTGTATGTGTGCGTGTGTTTGCGTGCGTGTGTGCATGCATGTCTGTGTGAGTATGTGTGTATGTGTGTGTGTGTGTTTGCGTGCGTGTGTGCATGCGTGTCTGTGTGTGTATGTGAGTGAGTAAGTGTCTGTGTGTGTGTGTTTGTGCGTGTCTGTGTATGTGAGTATGTGTCTGTGTGTGCATGCATGTCTGTGTGAGTATGTGTTTGTGTCTGTGTGTGTCTCCATGTGTGAAGAGTGGATCAGACACAGTTGGAGTGCCTCCAATGGCCTATTGCCCTCTGATACTTCCTATATCTCCTAACATACAAATGACCATTCAGGAAACACTGAGTGGCTGTCACAGCCCAGCTAGATTCAACCCGCTCAGAAGGAGCAGGGTGGACAAACATGAGCAGGAAAGACCATAGAATTGAATAAACATATGACACTGCTGCAGTGAAAGTGTTTCACATGTTGAGTGATTTGGGCATGGATTAAGCTAACTTGGGCAGCTTACATCCCAATGACATGAATATTGACTTCTCTAACTTCAAGTAATCCTGGCTTTCCCTCTCTCTCCATCCCTCCCCCGCCCTAGATGGCCACAAACAGCTGGAGTAACTCAGCGGGACAGGCAGCATCTCTGGAGAGAAGGAATGTGTGACCATTCAGACCCGAAATGTCACCCATTCCTTCTCTCCAGAGATGCTGCCTGTCCCGCTGAGTTACTCCAGCATTTTGTGTCTGTCCGGTTTAAACCAGCATCTGCAGTTCCTTCCTACACACCTCCCCCACCCTAGTTCTCCGATCGTTTCACTGTCCTCCTGATTAATTCTACTGATTCTGCCTCATTGTCACCTTCCCATCAGCCAACAATGAACCATTCCAGACACAAAATGCTGGAGTGACTCAGCGGGACAGGCGGCATCTCTGGAGAGAAGGAACGGGTGACGTTTCGGGTCGAGACCCTTCTCCAGCATTTCCTTGACCATCGTCTGCTTTGATCTGTCCTTTTCACACCTTACCCTTCCGCATCTCCAGTCTCCCTCTCTCCTGACTCTCAGATGCTGAAGGAGGGTCTCGACCCGAAACGTCACCCATTCCTTCTCTCCCGAGATGCTGCCGGTCCCTCTGAGTTATCCCCCACAATTTTGTGTCTATCTTAAGCAAATTCCGTGCTGATACACAGCATGGGTGGTCTCCCTGTCGAGCTCTGTCATAGATAATGATATATTCATTCACTTTGGAGGTCAGCTCTGCTCTGCCCACTATATCACATGCAATCGATACTGTCAATACATGAATCTCACTGATGCAGGCAACCGCATGTGATACCAAATTTGCAGCAACTCGCCGATAGGAAGAGAGCTATTAATGCAACATTTGACGTGTCGAGTTTTCATTGTAACTTTTCTTTTGATGGTCTTATTTTTGCTTCTACGTTACATGCCTCCTTCACCCCATTGCAGCTGCAATGAGCCTATTAGTTCAGTTTCGTTTTTGGGGCGGCACAGTGGCGCAGCAGTAGAGTTGCAGCCTTTTAGCCCTTGCAGCGCCAGAGACCCGGGTTCGATCCCGACCACGGGTGCTGTGTGTAAGGAGTTCGTACGCTCTCCCCGTGACCGCGTGGGTTTTCTCCGAGATCTTCGGTTTCCTCTCACATTCCGAAGACGTGCAGGTTTGTAGGGTAAGAGGCTTTGGTTTGCCTACTTGGTGTAAGTGTAAATTATCCCTAGTTTGTGTAGGGTAGTGTTAATGTGCGGGGATCGCTGGTCAGCACGGACTCGGTGGGCCGAAGGGCCTGTTTCTGTGCTGTATCTCTAAACTAAACTAAACTAAATTAAACTAAACTAAAGCATGGAAACAGGCCCTTCAGCCCACCTATTCAGCAACCTTCTTCAGACTGCCCTTCAGCGAAAGGGGGAGAACTTCTACCAAGTAGGCATACCTTGAGGAGGTTTCGCAGTAGAGCAGACAAAAGGATTCTGGAGGAAGTAGGAAGGATTCTGGTCTGAAGAAGGGTCTCGACCCGAAATGTCACCTATTCCGTTTCTCCAGAGATGCTGCCTGACCCACTGAGTTACTCCAGCTTTTTGTGTTCTATCTTCAGAGAATTAAAGTCTATACAGCTATTGGGGCAGAACAGTGGCGCAGTAGTAGAATTGCTGGTCGGCGTGGACTCATAAGGTCATGAGGGATAGGAGTAGAATTAGGCCATTCGGCCCATCAAGTCTACTCCGCCATTCAATCATGGCTGATCCATCTCTCCCACCTAACCCCATTCTCCTGCCTTCTCCCCATAACCCCTGACACCCTTACTAATCAAGAATCTATCTATCTCTGCCTTAAAAATATCCACTGACTTGTCCCCCACAGCCGTCTGTGGCAAAGAATTCCACACATTCACCACCCCCTGTCTAAAGAAATTTCTCCTCGTCTCCTTCCTAAAAGAACGTCCTTTAATTCTGGGGGCTATGACCTCTAGTCCTAGACTCTCCCACTAGTGGAAACATCCTCTCCACATCCACTCCATCCAAGCCGTTCACTATTCCGTATGTTTCAATGGCAACCCTCGGTGGGCTGAAGGGCCAGTATCCACACTGTATCTCTAAACTAAACTAAACTAAACTAAAGCAATGTCAATAAAACAAAAATGTTTAGTGGAAACTTACTACTGTCTGTGTTCCACCTTTGTTGCGTTATAACGAACAGCGAACACACTTCAAAGATACTTAAACATCGCTAAATGTTAAGCAGAGTATTGTGGAAAACATGAATTACTGGGCTTGGTTGAGGCCCCTCAATGTGTTAATTGTACCTGTTGTCAACAGTTACACTTCACTGTCATTGTTCTCAGTCACTCTTGCTCCTCAGAGGTGGGGATAACTCTGAATCCTAAAGATCGGAAAAGGTAGAATGACTTGCCGTGCTTTGGCCTGCCCTCCTCTCTCCCAGCTTTCTTTCTACCATCACCCACCTCCCCCCTCCTCCCCTCCCCACACACACACACACACACACAATCAGTCTGAAGAAGGGTCCTGACCCGAGACGCCACCTATCCATGTTCTCCAAGTCAAGTCAAGTCAAGTCAACTTTATTTGTCACATACACATACAAGATGTGCAGTGAAATGAAAGTGGCAATGCCTGTGGATTGTGCAAAAAACTACAGAACAGAATAGAACAGAATCAGTATTTACATAATATTTAAAAAACAGCAAAAAGGGAAGGATAGTGGGACATATCTCTGTGTTTTTTTTTTTCTTTTCTCTCTTTTTTCTCCTTGCATTTCTTTGGTAGTTCAGGGGTCTTTTCTTCTCTCTTTTTTGTATTTTTCTTAATTCTTTCCTTTTTCGTGTATCAATTTATAAGATGTTAAAAATGAGGCTGTACGAAAATTGTATAATTGTTGTGCCGATTGCTTTAGTCTTGTACAATTGCTTCTAAAAAAAAAAGAAGAAAAAAAGAATAGAACAGAATCAGTATTAACATAATAGAAAAAAAAAAACAGCAATTTAAAAACGACACAACACAACAGTAAATTAGTCCCTGGTGAGATAAGAGTTTACAGTCCTGATGGCCTGTGGGAAGAAACTCCGTCTCATCCTCTCTGTTTTCACAGCGTGACAGCGGAGGCGTTTGCCTGACCGTAGCAGCTGGAACAGTCGGTTGCTGGGGGGGTAGGGGTCCCCCATAATGTTGCTGGCTCAGGATCTGCACCTCCTGATGTGGCTCCAGCATTTTGTGTCTACCTTCGGTATAAACCAGCATCTGCAGTTCCTTCCGACACAAAGGGATACACAATTAAATAATTACATTGTTCTATCTCGGACATATGACAAGAAAACACTCTTGACTCTTGACTTAGTGTCCTACAAGGTAGAACACAGTACACACCCATCCTGGCAAATGGTTATTCGAGTCTGGAGAAGGATTCCCACCCAAAACATCAACTATTCCTTTTCTCCAGAGATGCTGCCTGGCCTTTTGTGTCTATAAACCAGCCTCTGCAGTTCCTTCCTACACAAAGGGTTATTAGGTTTAAGGTCAGCTTTAGCTTTATGATTGTCACATGCAGTGAGGTTCAGTGACAAGCTTTGTTTTGCGTGCTATCTAAACAGATCAGACACACAGAGGGGATCATGACAGAAGCCTCCTCGTGGTGATCCCTGGAAGCGATGACGCGATGCACTTTGTGACGCGTCGGGCGACAATTCTGTCAACATGTTGGACGATGACAGAAGCCAACAGCGAGCTACATCATCTGACACACGAGCTAACGCATGAGACATACAGTATCATCCATAAATACAATGTTCAAACTCAAGTACACAGATGAAGAAAGGGTCTCGACCTGAAAAGTCATCTGGTCCTTTTCTCCGGAGATGCTGTCTGACCTGCTGAGTTACTCCAGCTTTTTATCTTAAGCTCATAAGGAGCAGAATTAGGCCATTCGGCCCATCAAGTCTACTCCGCCATTCAAACATGGCTGATCCATCTAACCCCATTCTCCTGCCTTCTCCCTATAACCCCTGACATCCGAACTAATCAAGAATCTATCTATCTGTGCCTTAAAGATATCCGCGGCCTCCACAGCCCACTGTGGCAGGGAATTCCACAGATTCACAACCTTCCGACTAAAGAAATTCCTCCTCATTGCCATTTTGAATCTGACTTTGGTTCAAATCAGCATCTGCAGCTCCTTCCTACACAGATGCCGCCCGACCCGCTGATAATTTCTGGCATCCTCTTGCTTTTTAATTCACGGTGCTTCTCAGCAGAATATTGCCATCTTAGATATTGTCCAGAAAAAGCAGCTATTCGTCTGTGCATTTAGCCAGTGAGAAATGAACAGCACCAACTCCTGATGCGTTTGCACCTGATAACTATCGGTGGAGCTTGGTCTGTTAAATGACCATTTGGGAAATGTTAGAGGACAGAATGATATTGCAAACTGAATCAGAAAAGTTTCCTCAAAATCCCACTTTACTTACAAAGCCGGAGGGCGACGTGTTTAGTTGCGGTGTTCCAAATTTAGTATCCAATTAAACGTCAGATTGTGTCGAGTGAGAAAATGTGTGACTGAATCTCATCGAAACTTTATTTTTTTTATCGCCATTAGTTTTAGGAGGTGTCACCTCTGATCCCTTGTGTATTTGATTTGCATAATTGTAATTCTGTTAATTAGAGTAGGTGGGCAGGGGGTTGTGAATTTTCACTGGCTAATGTTACCTGAGGCAATGGGAACAAGTCATGCAGCTCTGTCTATGAGTCTGTTTTTTCGCCACTGAGCCAGTTTTATTCTGTGATAATAACCGAGTTCAATTCACCTTTGGCAAACAAAACAAGCGAAACCTCCAAAAAGGACACAAAGTGCTGGACTAACTTCAGCAGGTCAGGCGGCATCTCTGGAGAGAAGGAATGGTGACGTTTCGGGTCGAGGCCCTTCTTGAGACAGGATAGGTGATGTTTCAAATCGGGGCCCTTCTCCAGATTCAACCTCAGCCTATCGCCCTGCGTTTAGTTTCGTTTAGTATAGTTTAGAGATACAGCGTGGAAACAGGCCCTTCAGCCCACCGGGTCCGTGCTGACCGATCAGCAATCCCCGTAGACTAGCACTATCCCACACACACTAGGGACAATTTTATAATTTTACCGAAGCCAATCAACCTAAAAAAACTGTACGTCTTTGGAGTGTGGGAGGAAACCGGAGCACCCGGAGGAAAACCCACGTGGTCACAGGGAGAACGCGCACACGTGCGCAAGCTCCACTCCCGTGGTCAGGATCGAACCCGGGTCTCTGGCGTTGTGAGCAGGCAGCTCTACCCGCTGCGCCACCATGCTGCCCTGATCTTGTGTGGTTCTGGCTGGCATTTGCTGCGTGTGTGGTGATTGCATTGGCCTGATCATTTGTAACCACCCAACCCCCCCCCCCATCCCCCTCCCCTCACCCCATCTACCCCCAGAAACATAGGGCACAAATCTAACACCTATATATTGGCATCTATTGGCACCCAGACATCCTAAAGTGTGTGTACAATGAAATATACAGTGGTAGCTTTATCCAAAGCGCACAATTGGTTATGCCGGCTTAGTTTTTAACAGGTTGTCTTCAGCTAATGTGATTGTCAGAAAATTGACAGAAAATAAATTGCTGTGAGCAAAATAGTCACAAATTTGAGTATAGCTGCTGTATCTTCTCCACGGGAAATGTATAACCCCTAACCTCCTCTCTCTATCCTTCCTGCACACTTGAATAAAACAATGTAATAGAAAAAAGCCAGACGGTCAACTCTTAAGGACTTTTCATTGCATTTGGATGCAATATCTCCGATTGTATCGTTGTGACACAGCGGTGCAGCGGGTGGAGCTGCTGCTGACAGCACCAGAGACCCAGGTTCGATCCTGACCTCTGGTGCTGTCTGAATGGAGTTTGCATGTTCTTCCTGTGATGACATGGGTTTCCTCCGGGTGCTCTGGTTTCCTTCCACATCCCAAAGACGTGCGGGTGTGGATATTAATTGACCGCTGTGAATTGCCCCTTGCGTGTAAGGAGTGGATGAGAAAGTGGGATAACATAGAACTAGTGTGAACGGATGGACGGTTTGGACTCAGTGGGCCATAGGGCCTGTTTCTATGCTGTTTGAACTAAACTGAACCAATTGGCCTCGTAAAATTGCCTTTAATGTGTAGAGAGAATGGATGAGAAAGTAGAAGAAGATAGAACCAGTGTGAATGGGTGATCGATGGTCGGTGCGGACATGGTGGGTCCAAAGGGCCTGTTTCGAGGCTGTATCTCTAAACTAAATTAAAAAGGTTAACAGCAGTTGTAGGGGAGAGAACAGTGAGGGCCAATGACCAGTAAATAGGGACGTGGATGGTGCTAATATGATAACAGGGAACTGCAGACAAAGCCTAAAAGTAGAGGCATGGAATGCAGCAGTGAGGACAACCAAGTATCAGGAACGTCATTAATTATGTTGCAGTGTCAACCCATCATTGTAACAGAATGTTGGATCTACTGAGAACGGAAGTTAGATTTATGGATAGACAATAGACAATAGACAATAGACAATAGGTGCAGGAGTAGGCCACTCGGCCCTTTGAGCCAGCACCGCCATTCAATGTGATCATGGCTGATCATCCACAATCAGTACCCCGTTCCTGCCTTCTCCCCATATCCCCTGACTGCTATCTTTAAGAGCCCTATTTAGCTCTTGAAAGTATCCTGAGAACCGGCCTCCACTGCCTCTGAGACAGAGAATTCCACAGACTCACCACTCTCTGAGAAAAAGTGTTTCCTCGTTTCGGTTCTAAATGGCTTATCCCTTATTCTTAAACTGTGGACCCTGGTTCTGGACTCCCCCAACATCGGGAACATTTTCCTGCCTCTAACGTGTCCAAACCCTTGACAATCATATATGTTTCAATAAGATATCCTCTCATCCTTCTAAACTCCAGAGTACAAGCCCAGCTGCTCCATTCTCTCGGTATATGACAATCCCGCCATCCCGGGAATTAACCTTGTAAACCTATGCTGCACTCCCTCAATAGCAAGAATGTCCTCCCTCAATTAGGGGACCAAAACTGCACACAATACTCCAGGTGTGGTCTCACTAGGGCTCTGTACAACTGCATAAGGACCTCTTTGCTCCTATACTCAACTACTCTTGTTATGAAGGCCAATATGCCATTCGCTTTCTTCACTGCCTGCTGTACCTGCATGCTTACTTTCATTGACCGATGAACAAGGACACCCAGATCATGTTGTACTTCCCCTTTTCCCAACTTGACACCATTTAGATAGCAACCTGCCTTCCTGTTTTTGCTACCAAAGTGGATAACCTCACATTTATCCACATTAAACTACAACTGCCATGCATCTGCCCACTCCCCCAACCTGTCCAAGTCACCCTGCATTCTCATAGCATCCTCCTCAGTTCACACTGCCACCCAGCTTTGTGTCATCTGCAAATTTGCTATTAACCCTTGTGTTACCTAGTTTGTTATTTACAATACAATACAATACAATACAATACCATTTATTGTCATTTGAACCTCAAATGAGGTTCAAACGAAAATTTGGTTTCTGCAGTCATACAACAGAAAAAGAACCAAGACACAACACAATTTACACAAACATCCATCACAGCGAATCTCCTCCTCGCTGTGCTGGAAGGCAAAGTCTTATCTCTCCCCTGAACTCCCCATTCTCCTCCCGATGTCAGAGTCAGAGCCCCCGGCGGGCGATGGAAATAAGTCCCGCGCCCATTAAAGCCGCGCCGGGTGATCCAAGGCCGCCCTCCGGGTCTGGATGTTGGAGCCCCCGGTAGCGCTAGCAAGTCCCGCAGCCATTAAGCCGCGCCAGGCGATGTTAGACCCAGCTCCAGTTCATCTTCAACCCCGCAACTCGGGCGGGAGAAGTTGCTGTTGCGGGAGCGCCGAAAAGCGGTCTCCCACCAGGGACCCGCGAGCTCCCGATGTTACCGTTAAGTAACCTCCATTTTATAATCCTAGTTTTATGGTTATTCAAGTTTTTGTGTACATCTTGTCAGCTGTGAATATAAAAACTGTATTAAAGTTGCGCTCAGGAGAACAGCCGTGACGGGTCTCCTGATGCGCACCAGTTTGAATAAATTACCCGTTATTTCACACATCACTACGCATGGCCTTTCTATTTGCTCCAACAAGCACCCAAGACAAGCCAGCTCACCATGTGATATCCATCAGCAGAAGACGTTGTGTAGGAAGGAACTGCTGGTTCAGACCAAAGATAGACACAAATGCTGGAGTAACTTAGCGAGTCAGGCAGCATCTCTGGAGAAATGGAGTAGGTGATGATTTGGGTCTGAACCTTTCTTCAGACTGATAGATACGGGGGGGGGTGGGGTGGAGGGAATAAACTAGAGGTGAGAAAGGTCAGAATAAATCAGGGCCGGCAACAGATGACCTCAGGAAGGGTGGAGCCCACAATGGCCCATTGTTGGCAGGGGGAGGTGTGGTATTGACAGGATGTGAATAGTAGAACTAGCAGGATGACCAGTGCGGGGAAGGGGGAAGGAATGCAGCAGTTACTTGAAATTAGAGAAATCAAAGTCCATAGGCTGCCCAAGCAGAATATGAGGTGCTGTTGCTCCAATTAACGAGTGACCTCACTCTGACAGTGGAGGAGGCCCAGGACGGAAATGGGAGAGGGAGTTAAAAAGCCAAGGCGGTCTGAGCGTAAGTGTTCAGCGAAACGATCGCCCAGTCCACGTTTGGTCTATATAGGAGCCCACACCGAGAACACAGGGATACAGTAGATGAGGTTGGAGGAGGCACAAGTGAACCTCTGCCTCACCTGAAATGATTGTCGGTTCCCTGGGCGGAGTAGAGGGGGGAGATATAAGACAGGTGTTGCATCTCCTGCGGTTGCAGGGGGAAAGTTCCCGGGGAGGGGGGTGGTTTGGGGAGGGTGGGAAGGGGCAAGTGAACCAGAGAGAGTTGCGGATGAACGATCAAACATTGTCTGCCTAGGTCACTGTGAACCATCTACAAAATGCACTCCCGTTACTCACCGCGGCCAGACCCACAGCTTTGTCTAATCCTGTGACTACACAGAAGAGAAAAATGTGTGGGCAAGGATGGAGTAAGAACACACCCTTTAAGTCACAAGATGCTGTCCCAACGTAGAAGTATTGTGATCTCCCCATGTCTTGTAATAGCTTCTTGCCCCCCTACCACTGGTGTTTAGTTTATTTCAGAGATACAGCACAGAAATAGGCCCTTTGGCCCACTGGATCTGCACCGACCAGTGATCCCCAGACTATAGGTATACTATCCGATACACATTAGGGATAATTTGACATATATACCAAGCCAATTAACCTACAAACCCGTACGTCTTTGGAGTGTGGGAGGAAATCAAAGATCCCAGAGAAATCCACTAAGGTCACGGGGAGAACGTGCAAACTCCGTACAGATAGTCAGGATTGAACCCGGGTCTCTGGCACTGTGAGGCAGCAACTCTACCGCTGCCGCCACCGTGCATTGTGAAAGCAGCTTCAACAGCGGTTCAAGAGAAGGAACGGCTATCAGCCTTTAGAGGGTAGTTAGGGATTGGCAATAAACGCCAATAATATCCACATAAAACGTACAATAAAAGTTTGCAGGGTGTGAATGATCAGAGCTTGGTAATTTCAGAGAAGTAAGTGCATTGCTTGTGGTTTCAGTACTTTGGATTAATGTAAGCTTAAGATCACCATCATGGTCTAGGTACATAGCCTCTCTGAATCCCTCCATTAGAAGATCTAATGTGCCTGTGAAGCTGCAACGTTAGAATTTCATTATTTGGTCCCCGTGCATGTGGCAATGAAACAATCTTGAGGGGCGGCACGGTGGCGCAGCGGAAGAGTTGCTGCCTCACAGCGCCGGAGACCCGTGTTCGATCCCGACTACGGGTGCCGTCTGTACGCAGTTTGTACGTTCTCCCCGTGACCTGCGTGGGTTTTCTCCGGGTGCTCCGGTTTCCTCACACATTCCGAAGACGTGGGGGTTGTAGGTTTAATTGGCTTGGGTAAGAATTGTAAATTGTCCCTAGTGTGTCGGGTAGGGTTAGTGTGTGGGGATTGCTGGTCGCCGCGGACTTGGTGGGCCGAAGGGCCGGTTTCCTTGCTTTTATCTCTAAACTAAACTAGACTTGGCTTGGCTGAAGTAAAAGAGTTTAGAATCCTAGTCATACAACAGGGAAACAGGCCTTTCAGCTCAATCATCCCTGCTGACCAAGGCACCCATCTCAGCTAGTCCCATTAGCCGGCATTTAGCCCATATCCCTCTAATCCTTTCTTATCCATGTACCTGTCCTAGTGTTTTCTAAATGCTGTTATTATACCAGACTCAACTACCTCTTCTGGCAGCTCATTCCATATACCCCAATACCCTCTGAGTGAAATGTTGCCCTTTGGTTTATGGAATGAGCTGACAGAGAAGAAACTGCAGATGCTAGTTTATACCAAAGAAAGAAACAAAATGCTGGAGTAACTCAGCAGGTCAGGCAGCATCGCTGGAGAACATGGATAGGGTTGAAAAGTCTGTAGTTTGTCTGAAGAAGAATTCCGATTGAAACGTTGCCAATCCATGTTCTCCAGGTATGCTGCCAGACCTGCTGAGTTACTCCAGCATTTTGTGTCTTCTTTGCCAGAGGAGGTAGTTGAGGGAGATACAATGACAATATTTAAACCAGTGCCCATTAAATCTTTCCCCTCTCACCTTAAAACCATATATCTGTTCTGGATTCCCCCCTATCCTGGGTAAAAGATGGTGCATTCACCCGATCTATTCCCCTCATGACTTTATACACTTCTATAGAAGTCTGAAGAAGGGTCTTGACCCAAAACGCTACCTATTCCTTTGCTCCATAGATGCTGCTTCACCCGCTGAGTGTCTCCAGCATTTTGTCTACCTATCATTTTTTCCAGCATCTGCAGTTCTTTCTTAAACAAATACACCTCTAGAAGATCATCTCAGCCTCCTGCGCTCCAAGGAATAATGACCTAGATTTTACACTCTCCTATAGCTCAAGCCCTTCGAGACCTGGCAACATTCTCATAAATATTCTCTGTGTTCTTCCAGCTTAACAACAGTTTAGGGTGGCATGGGTGGTGCAGCGGTAGAGTTGCTGCCTTACAGCGCCAGAGACACAGGTTCGATCCTGACAACGGGCGCCGTTTGTACGGAGTTTGTTCCTTTCTCCCCGTGACTGTCTCAAGAGAGAGCTAGATAGGGCTCTTAAAAATAGCCGAGTCAGGGGATATGAGGAGAAGGCAGGAACGGGTACTGATTGGGATGATCAGTCATGATCACATTGAATGGCGGTGCTGGCTCGAAGGGCCGAATGGCCTACTCCTGCACCTATTGACT
>CM075990.1:2938098-2939809 GCA_038087875.1 Malacoraja senta | reverse complement strand
CCTGGGTCGCCGCGCTGGGTCGACGCGCTGGAGCTCCCGTATGCGGTGACCGCCGAGATCAACACCTCCGGGCTGCGGGTCTGCGGAGCGACCAGCCGTGGGCGGCGGCGCAGACTTTAACATCAGGAGCCTCGTGGCTCCAAATCGGCGCGGCCCTGTCGGCTTCAGGTGCCATGGACTCCGCTGGGAAACCGTCCGTTCCAGCCGCTGCGAGGACTCTCCCGACGGCCAGGAACATCGGGCCTCCGTAGAGGCAACTGTGGCGGCCTCGATGGGCCTGACTCTGGGGAGAACTGGGTTGGGGACTGGACATTGTGCCTTCCCCCACAGTGGTAACCATTGTGGGGGGATGATTTTGTGTGTAGTGTTAAGTGTCTGTGTTAGTCTATGTCCAACATGGCGGTCGGAAGGGAGAGTGGACGCTGGCGCGGTTTGGCTGCCGCTGCTCTCCCTTCATGTTGTGTTTTCTGAATTTTGTTGTTGTCTTTTTTGGATCAAATTTCTGTTTTTAATTTATGTATTGGTGTTGTCTTTATGACTTATTTTACTGATTATATGTTTATATGTTTCTTAAATTGTAAGGTGTCCTAGAGACCTCGGTATTAGGCGCCCTTAAAATAAAATCTATTATTATTATTATTATGATGCTAAATCTCCCCTGTGCCCATTGTTGAAAATGGTCACTATATTCAAAGTGAGTTTATGCCATTGTATGGCACATTGCATTTAGTGGTTTACTTACAATTTAGTATTGTTCAACATACCAAGAACAGATACACCATGCTGGGTTAACTCAGCGGATCAGGCAGCATTTCTGGAGAACATAGACAGGTGACGTATCATGTCAGAATCCTTCTTCAGAATAAGTCTGAAGTTTAGTTTAGTTTAGAGATACAGTGCGGAAACAGGCCCTTCGACCCACTGAGTCCATGCCGACCAGCGATAAACCCTTACACTAGCACGATCCAACAGGGGACAATTTACAATTTTCTACTGAAGTCAATTAACCTACAAACCTGTACATCTTTGCACTT
Organism: Malacoraja senta; assembly: GCA_038087875.1. Taxonomy (NCBI): domain Eukaryota; kingdom Metazoa; phylum Chordata; class Chondrichthyes; order Rajiformes; family Rajidae; genus Malacoraja; species Malacoraja senta. The sequence continues at coordinate 2,938,775 of CM075990.1, read as the reverse complement.
TGGGAGTAAACCGGAGCGCCCAGTGAAAACCCACACGGTCACAAGGAAAACATAGTAACTCCGTACAGACAGCACCCGCAGTCAGGATCGAACCTGGGTCTCTGGCGCTGTAAGGCAGCACATCTACCGCTGCGGCACCGTGCCACCCAAAACATCACCATGCCACTAATCTAATTCAGTGCTGCCCCAATTATGAGCCCCATTCATTCTAAACTTCACTTTCTGCCATTCCTCCACTTTTCAGAAAATATTCCTTGAAATTAGCATTTCCCGTACATTTCCATGCAACTGGCACTCTTGATTACATTTGACTAACAGATTACATTTGGAGGTAGTCACAAAATGCTGGATTAATTCAGCGGGTCAGGCAGCATCTCTGGAGAAAAGGAATGGGTGACGTTTTGGGTCGAGACACTTCTTCAGACTGAGTCTGTAGGAAAGTCCCGACCCAAACATCACCTACTACTTTTCTCCAGTGATGTTGCCTGACCCGCTGAGTGACTCCAGCATTTTGTTTCTATCTTCGGGGTAAACCACATCTGCAGTTCCCTCCTTACATTTGGAGGTGTCCTGCCACATCCTTTGACATGTTTTGTCCCTCACACTTTACCACCATACAGTTGTTTTGAATCCTGTGTAGGAAGGAACTGCAGATGCTGGTTGAAACCAAAGATAGA
>CM075990.1:2903098-2933098 GCA_038087875.1 Malacoraja senta | reverse complement strand
GCCTCCAACCTCCAAACCTATCCATGGTAAGACCAACCTCTCCAAAGAAACAATGCCACCAATCATGGGATCAGCTTTGTGTGGGAAGGAACTGCAGATGATTGAGACCAAACCGAAGATAGAGGCCAAAAGCTGGAGTAACTCAACGGGACAGGCAGAATCTCCGGAGAGAAGGATAATAGGTGCCGTTTGGGGTTGAGACCCTTCTTCAGACTGAATCAGTTTTAACAGCAGACTTTGACATTTTGCCAAAGTAACAACGAAGAGCAAATAACCTTTACCTTCACCATTCAGATTTGGGGACTCTGCCATAAGGCCATAAGACACTGGAGCAGAATTAGATCCATTCGGCCCATCAAGTCTACTCCACCATTCAATCATGGCGGATCTATTTTTTCCCTCTCAACCCCATTCTCCCTCCTTCTCCCCATGACCCCTGACACCCGTACTAATCAAGCATCTGTCAATCTCCACCTTAAAAATGCACAATGACTTGGCCTCCACAGCCAAATGTGGCAATGAATTCCACAAATTCACCACACTCTGGCTGAAGAAAGTCCTCCTATCTCCATTCCAAAAGGTATGGCCATATATATTGTGAGGTTGTCACCTTTGATTCCAGACTCTGCAGTCTGGGTGAGCAGTTTTGGTACTGGAGAGGGTCCATAGGAGATTTTCGAGAATGATCCCAGGAATGATTGGGTTAACATATGATGAGCGTTTGACGGCACTTGGCCTTTACCTGCTGGAGTTTGCAAGGATGGGTGGGGGGGGGGCCTCATTGAAACATCGATTAGTAAAAGGCCTGGAAAGAGTGAATGTGGAGAGGATGTTTCCACTGGTGGGAGAGTCTAGGACCAGAGGGCACAGCCTCAGAATAAAAGGACGTACCTTTAGAAAGGAGATGAGGAGGCAATTCTTTAGTCAGGGTGGTGAATCTGTGGAACTCATTGCCACAAGTGGCTGTGGAGGCCAAGTCAGTGGATATTTTCAAGGTGGAGATTGAAAGTTTCTTGATCAGTAATGGTGTCAAGGGTTATGGGAAGAAGGCAGGAGAATGGGGTTGAGAGGGAAAGATAGATCAGCCATGATTGAATGGCGGAATATACTAGATGGGCCGAATGGCTTAATTCTGCTCCTAGAATTTATGAACATGAACTCTCCCATTACTGGTAACATCCGTTCCGCATCCACTCTTCCCAGGCCCACAACTGCCTACATTTGCTTCTCTCTACCCCACCCCTTCTCTACCTTATGCACAAAACAGTTTATGGGCGTATTGCTGGATGTTATTCCTTTTGTGTCATAGAAACATAGAAACATAGAAAATAGGTGCAGGAGGAGGCCATTCGGCCCTTCGAGCCAGCACCTAGCATCTGTCAATGTGACCATTCATTGTGATCATGGCTGATCTTCTCCAATCAATAACCCGTGCCTGCCTTCTCCCCATATCCCTTGACTCCACTAGCCCCTAGAGCCCTATCTAACTCTCTCTTAAATCCATCCAGTGACTTGACCTCCACTGCCCTCTGTGGCAGGGAATTCCATAAATTCACAACTCTCTGGGTGAAAAAGTTTTTTCTCACCTCAGTCTTAAATGGTCTCCCCTTTATTCTAAGACTGTGGCCCCTGGTTCTGGACTCGCCCAACATTGGGAACATTTTTCATGCCTCTAGCTTGTCCAGTCCTTTTATAATTTTATATGTTTCTATAAGATCCCCCCTCATCCTTCTAAACTCCAGTGAATACAAGCCTAGTCTTTTCAATCTTTCCTCATATGACAGTCCCGCCATCCCAGGGATCAATCTCGTGAACCTACGCTGCACTGCCTCAATCACAAGGATGTCCTTCCTCAAATTAGGAGACCAAAACTGTACACAATACTCCAGATGTGGTCTCACCAGAGTCCTATACAACTGCAGAAGAACCTCTTTACTCCTATACTGAAATCCTCTTGTTATGAAAGAATGTCCTTCTATTATTATTTGCCAGTTCACTGCAGTTGATATCCTGAAGCAGTTGACCTGCACGGTTCAATTGAGTGTTGCTACAGGTCCCTATGGTAGATATTTCATTCATGGTTTGACTGTCTGGGTTGAACTCCCCCGTTCCCCAGCAAATGAGCTATGGAACCAGAGGTGTCGGGTTATACTAGGTTTAATTTTATTCCGTGCCACTGAAATCTCCCTTCCTAATGAAGCGGACCTTGCCCATCCATTCATCATGCCAGGATGGGTCAAATTTAATTTGGTCAATAAAACAAAAACATTTTGCAGACGAGAGAGTCAAGAATATGGTTCACTGTCTCACAATATCCCAAGGGTGATCTGCATGAAAACTAGGAACAACTATTTTTTAACCAATGTTAGAAATCTATAATTCTCTCCCCTACAGATGCTAAGATACTGGAGCTGAGATCTTTTGTGTGGGAAGGAACTGCAGATAGACACGAAATGCTGGAGTAACTCAGCAGGACAGGCAGCATCTATGGAGTGTGTGACGTTTTGGGTCGAGACCCTTCTTCAGACTGAAGCTGAGATCTTTTGTTCTGTGGATGCAACAACTAACAGGAGGAGATAACTCATTCTCACTGAGCCCACAGCTAACAATGGCCTGTTTCCTTTATCATCATTACTTTTTTGTATAACTTAAATTCATCTGTTCTATATCTCTCCATAGCACCCTCTATATCTCTCATTTACCTTTCCCCTGACTCTCAGACTGAAGAAGGGTCTCGCCCCGAAACATCATCTATTCCTTTTCTCCAGAGATGCTGTCTGACCCATTGAGTTACTCCAGCACTGTGGGTCTATCTGCAGGTGGAGATAACATGGCCAACTCTGATTAACTAGTGCAGCAGGATCTAGTGGCTGTGTAAACTAAGTGCGACTAAGTTTGATAGAATACTGAGTCAGAGAGTCATACAGTGTGGAAACAGGCCCTTCTGCCCATGTCGACCAACATGCCCCATCAACATTAGTCCCACCTGCCTGCTTTTGGCCCATATCTCTCAAAATATATCCTATCCAGATACCTGTCCAAATCTTTCTGAAAGTTTGCGATAATACCTGCCTCAACTAACTCCTCCGGCAGCTTTTTCCATACAACCACCAGCCTTTGTGTTAAAAAGGTTACCCCTCAGGTTTTCATTAAATCTTTCCCCCCTCAGCTTAAACCGATGTTCTCTTGTCCTCGATTCCCCGACTCTGGACAAAAGACTCTGTGCGTCAACCCAATCTATTCCTCTCATGATTTTGTACACCTCCATCAGATCACCTCTCATCCTCCTGCACGCCAAGGAACAAAGCCCTAGCCTGCCCTACTTTTCCCTATAGCTCAGTTCCTCGAGTCCTGCCAACATTTTGGTAAACCCTCTCAAGCTTAACAACATATTTCCTATAACATGGTGTCCAAAACTGTACACAATACTCTAAATGTGGCCTCACCAACGTCTTGTATAACTGTAACCTGACATCCAATGTCTACACTCAATACTTTGATGAAGGCCACGTAGGCCTTTGTGAGGTTCACAAATTTCAGCTAATTCCTCTAAATCCCACAGATGAACACTTTCAAATAGCGGCAATAGTTATTCCAAGTATTATGTAAAATCCCTTTATAATTTTGAACACCACTTTTGTATCTACTGTTAATCTATTCTCAACTGTTTTTAAGGGCAGCACAGTGAGACACAGGTACAGATACAGAGATACAGCGCAGAAACAGACCATTCAACCCACTGAGTCCACGCCGACCTGCAATCACCCCGTACACTAGCACTATCCTACACACTATGGACAACTTACAATTTTAGCCAAAGCCAATTAACCTACAAACTTGTTGCATCTTTGGAATGTGGGAGGAAACCGGAGCACCCAGAGAAAACCCACACGGTCACAGGGTGAATGAAAAAAACTCTGTACCGACAGCACCCATAGTCAGGATCCAACCCGGGTCTCTGGTGCTATAAGGCAGCAACTCTACCGCTGCGCCATCATGCCACCCCACATGTAGAGTTGCTGCCTCACAACGCCAGGTACCCAGGTTCGATCCTGACCTCGCATGCTGTCTGTGTGGAGTGTGCACGTTCTCCCTGTGACTGCATGGGTTTCTGATTCTGATTCTGATTCAATTTTATTGTCATTGCACTTTTCAGTGCAACGAAATGGTTTAGCCTGCAGTCATAACATAGAATAAATAACAAAACACACACTCAACACAGTTTAACATCCACCACAGTGAGTCCACCAGGCACCTCCTCACTGTGATGGAAGGCAAAAAGTCCCAAAGTCCTTGTCTCTTCCCTCCTTGCTCTCCCTCTGGGCTGAGGTGATCCAGGCCTCCGATGTTGTGACCCCGCCGGGTGATGGTAAGCAAGTCCCGCGGCTGAATCCGAGCTCCGCGAACGGCCCGGTTCAAACTCCGCGGCCCAGGGGCGGTCGAAGCTGCCGAAGCTGCCACCCTCCAGTCCAGCGGACGAAGCTGTTGTTGCGGGAGCTCCGGAAAACAGGTCACCAACCTGTGACCTGCGAGCTCCCGACGATGTCGTCCACTGGGCCCGCGGCCGAGCCTCCGAGGCTCCGAAGTCGGGTCGGAAGTCGGGTCGCAACACCACCACAGCCCCGAAGTCGACCAACCCCGCGTTGGTAAGTCCTGGCTCTGCCTCCGGAGCCCCGAGATCGGTCCCAGTTGGAGGCCGCCAGCTCCGCGATAGGCCTCAGCGCAGACGGAGACCGGGGATACGGCAAGAAAGGTCGCATCCCACCCAAAGGAAGAGTCAAAAAACATGTTTCTCCCACCCCCACACAAATACACAACTAAAATAAACCGAAATAAACTGTAACAACGGGACAAAGAAAACAACAACAAAAAAAGACAAACGGACTGCAGGCGAACCGCAGCTACAAGGCAGCACCGCCACTTCCTCCAGGCGCTCTGGTTTCCCCCCACATCCCAAAGACGTGCAGGTTTGTAGATGAATTCATTGTACCTCGGTAAATTGTCCCTAGTGTGTAGGGAGTGGATGAGTAAACAGTATAACAAAACTGTGAACGGGTGAACGAAGATCGGTGTGGGCTCGCTGGGCCGAAGGACCTGTTTCCGTGCTGCATCTCTAAACTAAACTAACTTTGCCTGTTCTTAAACAAGTCAGCACCAGGAGACTGTGTTCATCATGCTGGATATCCTTGCATGTTTCTCTTCAGCACTGAGTGTCAGTGTCATTCTTGCTGGTTGCACACAGCACAGAAACTGTGCTTTCAGCATCATTACAGAATAGACAGCCTTATTCAACCAGAGACATCTGTGGTGAATAATGCAAGTTATCTTTTGAGACTTCAACCCTCAAGAGCATATTGTCAAAACTCACAGGTGAATAATGGCACCTTTAGGCATGGAACCAAAGGCTGATGAGAAGGGAGTCAATGTGCAGGAAGGAACTGCAGATGCTGGTTTACACCGAAGATAGACACAAAATGCTGGAGTAACTCAGTGGGACAGATAGCATCTCTGGAGTGAAGGAATGGGTGATGTTTCGGGTCGAGACCCTTCTTCAGACTTAAATCTGAAGACGTAAGATTAAATTTTATCTTTGTCTGCTTCGTTGTCAGCTTCCCCTAGCTAACAGTGATCTATTCTACATCTTCCTTGAACCTTGTCCCCTTTAATCTTTTGTTTTCACACCTTACCCTTCCATATCTCTATGTCTCCCTCTCCCCTGACACCCCGAAATGTCCCCAGCATTTTGTGTCTGACTTTGGAGGAAGTCAACCTCTTCAGTGGCACTGGGGAGAGGATAAAGATATGATCACAGCCGCAGCAGAGCTAGCAATAAGGAACACTGTAAAAGACTAAATAACAAACATGTCCAGCCAACTAAGAGCATCAAATAACCTTGGATTCCATGGCCAAACTAGGCTGGAAGAGGTCATGATCAAACTGAAATAGAGGGTGGCACAGTGGTGCAGTGGTAGAGTCGCTGCCTTACGTTGGAGAGAGTCCAGAGGCAGAGGTTTACGAGAACGATTCCAGGGATGATTGGGTTAACATATGATGAGTGTTTGACGGCATTGGACCTGTACTCACTGAAGTTTGGAAGGATGAGGGGAGACAGAATAGTGACAGGACTGTATAGCGTGGATGTGGAGAGGCTATTTCCTTGAGTGGGTGAGTCTAAGACCAGAGGTCATAGCCGCAGAATAAAAGGACGTACCTTTCAACGAGGGAATTAAAGGTGACATCTCCAAATTTACGGATGACACAAAGCTGGGTGACAGTGTGAGCTGTGGTGAGGATGCCATGAGGCTGCAGGGTGACTTGGATAGGTTGGGTGAGTGGGCAGATGCATGGCAGATGCAGTGTAATGTGGATAAATGTGAGGTTATCCTCTTTGGTGCAAAGAACAGGAAGGCAGATTATTATCTGAATGGTGTCAGATTAGGGAAACGGGAGGTGCAACGACACCTGGGTGTGCTTAATGAAACTAAAAATTGTTGATAAATGTACTTGTTTTTTAATTGATGTGCCTACTGGCACAATTTGTCTAAAAAAAAATAGCATCCCAATGTAGTTACATTCTCCTGAGTTTGTCTCATTTAATTCCTGTTAATAAGTGATCCCACCTCTTAGTTCCTGCTGAAAAACGTCACCCATAGTTCTTGCCTGTTAATGCTGCTTCGCGAATGGAATCATTTAAACTTTTGCCCCAGATAGGGTCGGGTGAGCGGGCGTATGGAAGCGTAGTGGGATATATCTCCGCTTCTTTCACACCTGCGTTAATTCTGGGGTTTTCCTTTTTTTCTTTTTCGTGTTTTTCTTGAAATAATCACCACTCTCGGCTATTGCAGATAGACAACCTTCCCAATACCAGTCAGCAAACTTCCATCATTGTTCCCGCTTGCAACCATCTCTCCCAATTCCAAGTGCCCAACCAATTCCTGTTGATAATCAACACTTGCACCTTCATAGAGTTTCAATTCACAATATGCCCCCACCCAATTAATGTTGATACCTGTGCCTCCAAATTCCAAATTATAACTACCCACCTAGATAGACACAAAATGCTGGAGTAACGCAGCGGGTAGGACTGCATCTCCAGAGAAAAGGAATAAGTGATATTTTGGGTTGGAGCCTTTCTTCAGACTGAAGAAAAATTGTTAATCATTTTACTTAATTTTCCAGGGTTGTAAGCTTTGATGTGTAGGATGCTGGTTTGAACCAAAGATAGACACAAAGAGCTGGATTAACTCAACGGGACAGGCAGCATCTCTGGAGAGAAGGAATGGGTGACGTTTCGGGTCGAGAGCCTTCTTCAGACTTTGACCTTTGGTATAAACCAGCAATTGCAGTTCCTTCCTATACAACACCATCTTAACTCCTGTTAATCATTTTCCGCCCCATTCCTTGATATATGCAAATAAATTTCTTCCCTCCCACCACCCCCCAAAATTGGAATTTGATTCGTACGGGTGTCAGGGTTTATGGGGAGAAGGCAGGAGAATGGGGTTAGGATGGAGAGATAGATTGAATAGGCTTGATGGGTCAAATGGATTAATTCTGCTCCTATCACTTTTGACCTTATGAAATCTTTTCTTCAAGATCTCTGGTGAATTATCTCCGCTAACATTTCTACCTGTTCCATTTAGATGGAGAGATCTAGGGCCAGAGATGCTGCTTGACCTGCTGAGTTCCACTGAACATTTAGTCTCTATCTTTGGTATAAACCAGCATCTACAGTTCATTTTTATTATATGCTTTCCCATAAATGTGAGTATTTTACTGAGTGTCTCCATTAGTTCATAAATTATACCTCACTCCCATTTCACCACATGTATATCATCAGAACCACTTGTTTTCATTGTTTAATGATTTGATTAGACTGCGTCTCATCTCAGTCCTGGGTGAGATTTTATTGCCCTGTTAGATTTATTTAGTGATTCATTCCTTCCTTCAGGGTAGCACTTTGAAGGGATTATGAGGTGAAGATAAGCAGAGTTTACGACCAGACTATTCTTCCAAATCCAATGTCAGCCATTTTCGGTACCCCTCCCAATACCAACCTCTCTGTTGCGGTGAAACGGGTCCTAGCTTTTACAACCTTGTTAGCCCGGAGACTGATCTTGCTTAGTTGGAGGCTCACCTGTCCCCCGACACACGCCCGTTGGATTAAGGAGGTGCTTTACAATCTGAAACTTGAAAAACTTAGGTTCTCTCTCAAAGGCTCTACCAAGACATTCCTAGATACATGGAACCCTTTCTTTGAACTGGTTAACTCTCTTACCTTGTCCCCGGACTCGGACTCGGACTGAGTGTTCTCCATCATCGTTTTGTTCTACAGCAGCTGCTTTCCCCTTAATCCCCCCCTCCCTACAATTGTTTATTTAGATATATATGTATATATATATATTTTTTTTAATTTTTAATTTTTTCTATTTTTATTTTTATATAGCACATTTTGTTTTGTCTATTCTACCATTTGTATGTGGATGTGTACGTATGTGAGTGTTGTTTGTCCCCGTTTGGCTCCGACCTGACTTGGGTGGGTTGAAGGTGGGTAAGGGTAAGGGTTTTGAGGATCGCTTACATACTGTTGTACAATTATGCCTTGATTATTACTGTCTGTTATTATTGTATGTATGTAAATTGCCGTGAAATTCAAATAAAAAGATTAAATTCAAGGTGAAAATACAGTATGACCATAACATTCCCAAAGGAAGGGTCCAAACCCAAAACAGTCGGCTGTGAAGGCCAGATCATTGGGTATTTGTAAGGTGGAGATTGACTGATACTTGATTTGTACGGGTGTCGGGGGTTATGGGGAGAAGGCAGGAGAATGGGGTTGAGAGGGAAAAAATGGATCAGCCATGATTGAATGGAGAAGTAGACTCAATGGGCTGAATGACCTAATTCTGCTCCTATAAGCTAGGTATTTATTCCCATCACCTATTTTATGCATTCTAGAGTTAAAAGCGCAAACTCCCAGCACGCTAAAGTATTGATCTCCAGAGATGCAGCTTGACTCATTGAGTTACTCCAGCACTTTGTGTCTTTTTTCGGGGTCTCCCAGTAAATGTTTAATTGTAGTTTAGCGCGGAAACAGGCCTACTGAGTCCGAACCGACCAGCGATCCCCAGTGCAATTATACCAAGCAAATTAACCTACCAACCTGTACGTCTTTGGAGTGTGGGAGGAAACCGAAGATCGCGGAGAAACCCCACGCAGGTCACGGGGAGAAGGTACAAACTCCGTACAGACAGCACCCATAGTCAGGATCGAACCCGGGTCTCTGGGGCTGTGGGGCAGTAGCTCTATTGCTGTGCCACCGTGCTGCCACTTAATGTATTTTAATTACTTGGACAATTATACAATTAGCATTTTTAAATAAATAATTTTGTTCATTTGATGGGTATCTGATTATAATTGCTGTCAGGTATCCGCTATTCTATATGTTGTCGATCTCACCCATACATATTCTCCCATACTCCATGTGCAAACCATCAAAGCTGCTGAGATGATCGTGCATGCCAGCTCCAGGTATTTCTTCTGTTAGCAGCCCAGCACAAGATGAAAGGGCTGGATGATTTTCTTACGCAGTTTTCTATAATTGTAAGATTCAATGTTCTTTCAGATAAGACGTTGAGCTGAAAACCTCCCTGCGTCCCTATCTGGGTGGATGAAAACAGAACAGGGAGTTCTTCCAGCATACTGGACCACATTCCCTTTCAAGCATTTCATGCCAAAAGGAAAACATTTTATCTTCTCCTGTCTTTATTAGCTGCTGGAGGAATCATGCTTTGTGAAAATTGCTGCCACATTGACCCACATAATCACATGGCCAGTTGATTCATTCAGTTAATTACTGTTATGTCTACCGAAAAGCTTTTTGTTGCGTGCTATCCAGTCAAAGGAAAGACTATATATGATTACAATCAAGCCGTCCATGGTGGACAGAAGGATACAACATTTAATGCAAGATAAAGTCTGATTAAAGATAGCTCAAAGGTCTCCAATGTGGTAGATGGGAGCTCAGGACTGCTCGCTAGCCGGTGAAAGGACGGTTCAGTTGCCTGATAACAGCTGGGAAGAAACTGTCCCTGAATCTGGAGGTGTGCATTTTCACACTTCTATACCTGTTGCCTTGCCGAGCGTAGATGGAGTCAATGGAAGGGAGGATGGATGGTCTGTTGCCAAACCATGCTGTGATGCATCCCAATAAAATGCTTTCCACGGCGCATCTGTAGAAGTTAGTGAGAGTTGTTAGGGACATGCCAAGGTCTACTTCAAGTATATTATCCTGCTTATGGATCATGGTGGAATATTATAGGAATGTAAAGGTTTCTGGATATGCAAGATCATTCTTTATTGGTCTGCTATCAATTAGCTGACTCTTTACAGGAAGCCAACAGTGAGTTAAGTTCATAAGTTATAGGAACAAAATTGGGCCATTTGGCCCATCATCTACTATCAATCATGATCAACCTATCAATCAACTCCTATCAATCAATGATCAATCATGGTTGATCTATCTTTCCCTCTCAACTGCATTCTCCTGCAGTCTCCCCATAACCCCTGACACCCTTAATAATCAAGAATCTGTCGATCTCCGGCTTAAAGTATCCATTGATTTGGCTTCCACACCCACCTGTTGCAATGAATTCCACAGATTCACTACCCCCTGACTAAAGAAATGTCTCATCATCTCCTTTCTAAAGGTACATCCTTTAATTCTGAGGCTAGGGCCTCTGGTCATAGACTACCACTCGTGGAAACATCCTCACCACATCCAGTCTATCCAAGCCTTTCACTATTCGGCGAGTTTCAATGATGTTCCCATCATCCTTCTAAAAAATTGCTCTCAGGAACTCCTTGCTGTAGGCACAATATCTATTGATGTTAACTTTTGGTGTACCATGAATTAAGAACCATGAATTGGGCTCACAGGTTATACTGTTACCTGCCAATTACCCATTCCATCTCCTGCAGTAAATTTGGCATTTGGTCACACTTTTATTGGCAAAATCCTTGCTGAAGGAAATGTTAAATGGTGTCCTGGCACGAGAGCACAATACTGAAAAGAGCAGCATTTCTCATTAAAAATCCCATATACAGATTAACCTGGAGATAAACATGTTTCATGTGGCATGTCCTGTTTAACTGAAACTCGATATCGATGCTGCTTAATCATTTAACGCAGACTGTGCAGCTACAAGGGTTCAGAGATAATATCCCAAGATGTGACTGATTGGGTGTCCATATCTCGACCATGCCCGGTTTCCTTACAAAATGTTACCTGCGCCACTCCCCACAATGCAAGGACTTCTACAACGAGACTGTTGCTGTTTAATTATTCCCCCTTTAGCTTTGCAATTCAGTGTGGTAATTATAATGAAGATAGACACAAAAAGCCAGGCCCATCCCAGTCATAGCCCTTCCCTTCATCGAAAACATCCAGGCAAGTAGCAGCTTCAAGAAGGTTTAGTTTAGTTTAGTTTAGTTTAGTGTCATGTGTACTGAGGTTCAGTGAAAAGGTTTTGTGTGTGCTATCCAGTCAGTGGGAAGACAATACATGTTTACAATCGAGCCATTGACTGTGTATAGATAAATGATAAGGGAATAACATTTAGTGCAAGGTAAAGCCAGTAAAGTCCGATCAAGGATAGTCCGAGGGTCACCAATGAGCTAGATAGTCGTTCAGGACCGCTCCCTAGTTCAGGTAGGATGGTTCCATGACTAGATGGCATCGATCATCAAGTCAAGTCAAGTCAATTTTAATTTTAAAAACAACTCTTGTTGACCAAAGTGCTTTACATCAGTGCAGGTACTAACATGCTACATGTAGTGGTACATAGATCTAACAATACATACATAAGTACATACATACAGTGCTCCCTCAGAGGACCTCAAGAAATCAAGGATCCAAACCATCAGGCTGTGCCCTCTTCTGAGTGCTATTGTTGGGTAGAGGGTACAGAAGCCTTAAGCCCCATACCACCACCATTAGCTACTTTCGGACTTGCTCTCAAACTGACCTACACAACCCTAATTCTCCCTCAGTAATGGAACACCAAGACCACCTCTTGAACTACACCTCTTGGACTTGTTTTTATTAATTATGTAGGAAGGAACTGCAGATGCTGGTTTACACTGAAGATAGGTACAAAATGCTGGAGTAACTCAACGGGTCAGGCAGCATCACTGGAGAAAAGGAATAGGTGACTTTTGGGGTCGAGACCTTTCTTCAGACTCTCAGGAGAAAATGAATAGGTGACTTTTGGGGATGAGACCTTTACTCCAGCTTTTTGTGTCTATCTTCAGTCTAAACCAGCATCTGCAGTCCTTCCCAAACATAGTAAATCTGACATACAGAGTTTCATTCTGTCATGAAACTCTGTATGTCAGTAAGGCAATGAAACCTAATGGTTATTTGTTTGGAAATGAACATGGGCTTTGATGGAACTTGTTGAATGTGCCCTTGAAAGTGGTTCAAAAATATTCGATGTTTTCCCTGAAAGCGAGGGTTTTGTCATGTCATAAGGTGATAAGGTCATAAGTGATAGCAGTAAAATTTGGCCATTCGGCCCATCAAGTCTACTCTGCCATTCAATCATGGCTGATCTATCTCTCTCTCCTAAACCCATTCTCCTGCCTTCTCCCCGTAACCCCTGACACCCGCACTAATCAAGAATCTATCCATCTCTGCCTTAAAGATATCCATTGACTTGGCCTCTACAGCCTTCTGCGGCAAAGAATTCCATAGATTCACCACCCTCTGACTAAATCAATTTCTCGTCATCTCCTTCCTAAAAGAACGCCCTTTAATTCTGAATTGTACCCAATATCCTTTAATTCTGAATTGTACCCAATATCCCCTTCAATGTGATACAGTACTTTTCCTTCTGTACAGCTATCCTGTCGCCCTTATATCAGACACCGTTGAGTCTTTATTTTTTTCAAAGCATTTCACTCATTAAGAGACCAAGAATAACGCAAGAAGATTACAACATATAACGATGTTCACACTAAGTGCTGGAGTAATTCAACGGGTCAGGCAGCATCTCTGGATGACATGGATAGACGACGGTTCGGGTCGAGACCCTTATTTAGACTGGGTGCCAACACGAAACGTCACCTGTCCACGTTCTCCAGAGATGCAGCCTGACCCGCTGAGTTACTCCTGCAGTTTGTGTCTTTCCTTGGTCAAACAGCGTCTGCAGTTCCGTGTTTCTTCACAGAGGAAGGATTGTTGGAGTAGCTAGCAGATTTTCACTTTTCGGTGAGTCAGTTACAGAAGAGAAACAGTTATAAGTTATCACCAGAGTCGGGAAACTAGAAAGGTTTCTTTTGAGAAGGTCTTTATAAAAAGTTGAATTGTTTTAACGGGTGTGGCTCGGAAGCAAAGAAGTCCCGACAACTTCAGATATAAGTAAAACGTGATAAGTTCATACGTTCGTAAGTTCTAGGAGCAGAATTAGGCCATTCGGCCCATCGAGTTCACTCCGCCATTCAACCATGGCTGATCTATCTCTCCCACTTAACCCCATTCTCCTGAACAATGAGTTCTAAATATAGTCTCAACTCAATGGGTCAGGCAACATCTCTGGGGAAAGAAAGGGTGGGTGACATTTCGGGTCGTGACTCTTCTTCAGACTGGGTCTCTGAAGAAGTTCTGTATGGGTGCTATGTGTTGGAAATTGTGTGGGTAGCTGCCCCGCCGAGGGTGATGGCGATCCTGAACCCAGGTGAGATATAGATTGTCTCCCCCAACACGTATAGATTCAGTTTGGAGAGACCATCCCATTAAAGCGAGCTCCCATTGAAATTAACGACGCGGAAGAACACAAAATCCCAAAGAGGGGCTTGTAAAACCTACATGCAGGAACATTAACAGTCCCAATAACGTATAAAACATAAGTAATCTCTTTGTAATAAAACGGGGATGCAATGAAATTCAACATAAAAAGGGCTTATGGCAACTATATATTTCCTCACTACTCCTGGGACTACTTTGGACTATTTTTGTTTCCACTCTGCCCGGCGGTGAAGAGGCCATTGGTCTGGTTTTGGGTTTTGGGGGCAACGTCGATTGAAATTGAACTTCGCGTCCGATTGTCAATTCGTGAATTTCCAAAAAAGATGCATAGAATATAGATGCAAACATTTAGCTCGTTGCAAATCTTTTTTACTGCAATCAGTGGAACAGATCCCCTTTTGAATATAAGACTTTGGCGTATGTCCTGAAACGCAGAGATTGCATGAATATCCAACGCCGGCGTTTGCAAATTAAGATTAATAAGCCAAAATTGACAAATAATTGGAAGTGATTCGTGTTTTTGGAACAATGACTGTCGTGATAAATGCGTCGCCTTGTAGGATATGTTTTTTTTAATCGGTCTAATTGTCTAAACTGAGTCACAGAATTCCCGAAGTTTTAAGAATAATGCAAAAATGTCTAAACTCATATAAACAAGTAAATAACCCTTTTTATAGCATACACATTGGTATTTATAGCATACACATTGGTTCTTTATTCCTCGCTGTACTTACTCTTTTTTCTGTTTAAATATTGACTTGGGTTTAATAGGCACTGATATGGTAACAGCGTGTGCGCGGAATGTACCCAAATAGTCATTACTAATCGAAGTAGTAATTATTATGACTTTGGGGTTTAAAACTCATACAAGTTTGATGCAGGGAGCATTTATCTTCATTCCTATTTTTACTGCTGTGCACATTCATTTAAATAGAACTGGCACCGAAGTGCTTCGTTGAGCCGTTTCCTACTGTAACATAGGCTACATGCGTGACATCTTCCGTTCTGGGCCATAAAAACCGCGGTAATCTACAATGTGTTGCATGCTTAAATAGCTGAGTGGCGTTTTTGCTGCTAATATTTCATGTCAGGCAGAATCTCAGTACAGTAACATGAAATCAATGACCTGGGCAGGACAATGCAATTAGCAATCATCCGAAATTCTCCGTGAAACACACTCTCTCACACACACACACACACACAGAAACACACACGCACTCGCTCGTGGGTTATTGAATTAAATATATGAAAACTTCAATTCTCATGTGAAGGTAAATGAATATGAAAAGACAGCGCCGGACCACCCGCTCGATAGCTATATATCAGACCCCGTTATAGTTGTAAGTGAATAGAAATCACTGGAAAAATTAATGTAATGAGTGGGGTTGACCTAGGGACACTGTTGATCAAATATTGAGCGCCTAAGCAGAATTGAAATAGTTGAGGGTGGGGAAGCTGCTTTTTCTTTTGATTTAGGAGGAATTGCTTATGCGTTTTAAGGAGCGTGAGATATAATGTTGAAGTTCAATGTGGTCAATGTCTGTTGGACGATGGTTTCGACCTAAAATGCCACCCGTCGTTTTTGTCCCGAGATGCTGCCCGACCCGCTGAGTTACTCTGCATTAGCACTTCGTGTCTGTATTAGTTTTTAGTTTTAGATGAGTTTATTGTCACGTGTACTGAGGTACAGTGAAAAGCTTGTTTGTTCCGTGCGAACCGGTCAGCAGAAAGACAGCGCATGATTAACAATCGATCCAGATACACGCTCAGGGAATAAGGTTTAGTGCAAGGTAAAGCCAGCAAAGTCCGATCAAAGATAGTCCGAGGGACATCAAATATTTGGACAGTAGTTCAGCACAACAGCGCACAGTGTTTGTTGGACATAATGTGTCTGTGACATTGGAAGGTGCAGCCTCCAAGCTTACAGTGCAAAGATTCTCACAAATGGGATGTGTGTGTGGTTGGGGGTGGGGGAATAATTTTGTAGTATAGGTCGGCTGTCCCTATGTAAACACTTCGTTGTAACTTCTTAAATTATTCTTCTCCAACGTCATTTGCTTCTCCCACGATGTACTAATGTCAGTAAAACCCGTGAAGTTTAACTGTGTGGATTGCTAGATTAGGAAAATAATATTGCTTTCCGTCTCTTGTTGTCAGATGAGCATTGGGCGAATGCTGAGGGAAATCAGCGGCTAAAGAAGGGTCTCGACCCGAAACGTCTCCCATTCCTTCTCTCCGGAGATGCTGCCTGTCTCGCTGAGTTACTCCAGCATTTTGTGTCTGTCTATCTGCAGTTCCTTTCTACGCAGCCCGTTTAATTGTCTAGATTCCGTTAAACGAGTTGAAAATTACGGGTCCGGTTTCTGCCGAGATGAATTTCGGTGGGCGGAAACAAAAGTGTTTGTTGCTCTTCCGGGCGCACTGTGCGGGAACCATCGGGCATGCGATGCCATGCAAAACTCTCCAGCTATCTCGCATTTTAACATCAGCATCATAAAGTCGTGCAGCGTGGGAACAGGCTCTTCGGCCCAACTTGCCCACAGCGCCCAACATGTCCCATCTACACTCGTCCCACCTGCCTGCGTTTGGCCCATATTCCTCTAAACCTGTCCTATCCATGTACCTGTCCAATTGTTTCTAAAACGTTAAGCTAGTACCTGCCTCAACGACCTCCTCCGGCAGTGTGTTAAATGCACGCTCCAATCCTTTGTGTAAAAAGGTTACCCCTCGGTTTCCTATTAAATCACGCTTTAAAAAGTTCGAAAACAGCAATAAATTAATCCCCAAATCAACGATTTATTGATCATCGCCGTGTTCAGTAATGTTGTTTCCTTAATATAGTTTGACAGTGTCGCTTTTAAAATTAACAATTGTATACGGTATCTGAGCAAAACACCAAGTTGTGGAGGAACTCAACGGGTCCGGCGGGATCAGTGGAGGGGCGGCGTTTCGGGTCAGGACCATTCACTCCGAAGATGCTGCCTGATCCCTTCCGTTCCTCCAACACTTTGTATTTTGCTCAGGATTCCGGCATCTGCAGTTCCTTGTTTCTCTGAGCATTTTCTCTGAGTTCCGTTCAGCTGGCCAATCCAGCTTGAAAAGCAGGGGCTTCGCAGTTTGGCTGTGACGTGCACCGCTGTGATCTGAGTCCTCCCAGCAGCTTGGAGTTGTTACACAAGATGAATTTCATCCCATTGAGAAAATCGATCTACGCCGTATTCTGGACGTTCAAAGTCGAGGAACTAAACAGCGAAAGAGAGAAACAAATAACTTTCTTATTACAAATTGAATGGTTTGTGTACAACTGAATACCCTGTAACTTTGTCTGAGCCCTTTATAAGGTCAACGAGTAGAATTAGGTCATTCGGCCCATCGTCTACTCCGCCATTCAATCTGATCTATCTCTCCCTCCTAACCCCATTCTCCTGACTTCTGTCCATAACCTCTGGCACCTGTACTAATCAAGAATCTATCTATCTCTGCCTTAAATATATCGACTGATATTGTGCCGATTATTTGCATACATTTGGTATGGAAAACAAGGACTTGTCACATTTGACAATAAAATATCATTCATTCAACTGCACACAAGACAAATGCAAACTTTAACACGCCGGCGTTATGATTTCTGAGACTGGAGATATATGAGAATATTATATCTGCAATATGTTAGTGACCGACTGGACTTTCATTCTACAGCGAATACAGTATTAACGGGCCCGCTTTCTCATTAACAAAACCGTTACAAAATCAAAATTAGAAAGGGCCCGCTATTAATTACTACAGGGCAAGGCCGTTTTGAACATATATTTACATATTAAATGAACGAGAGCATACGTGTGCTGCTTCGCTAATTGTCGCAATCTTTGGAAACTCCTTGGATAAACAAAATGCTGGAGTAACTCAGCGGGACAGGCAGCATCTCTGGAGAGAAGGAATGGGTGACGTTTCGGGTCGGCACCCTTCTTCAGACTCAGTCTGAAAGGGAAATGAGAGATACAGACGGTGATATAGAGAGATATAGAACAAATGAATGAAAGATATGCAAAAAAGTAACGGTGATAAAGAAACAGGCCAATGTTAGCTGTGGTCTGGGTGAAATCGAGTTCCAGTCTCCAGCTTTTCTGTCTATCTTCAGTTTAAACCAACTGAAGATTGGTTTCCTTCCTACACATTTTTAAACTCCCATCTCATCGGTAATGATAATCAGTCTCTTTTATTTTTGATACCGTCTTGTTTCAAACGAATAAAACGCACTGAACGTCCAAATTCATCCCTTCTCGTGAATATAACCCTTATTTTCCCCAACACCTCCTCTCTGCGGTCAGTGTCATCTGTGTGATGCGAAAAGTAAAACGAAATCTCCAGTGCTCGCTTCTGCCAAACACACAAGCTTTTTTTGATGTGTGTGTGTTGGTGTCTCTCTCTCTCTCTCTCTCTCTCTCTCCCTCTCTCTCTCTCTCTCTCTCTCTCTCTCTCCTCTCTCTCTCTCTCTCTCCCCTCCCTCCATCTCTCCATCTCCCTTCCTTAAAGCTATCCCGAAGAGCAAGCTTTCCCCATCTCAGCTAACCACCCCATATGACTGGAACGCACTCACGGGAGAGTGGAGGTGCCGCGCCGAGATTGGATTCTCTCCCCGTGTCAGTAAACTTAAATCAGCAGCTCTTTACCAAAGTGGCGGGGTGCTTTGCTGCGAAGAAAGCGGCACTGAGGGGAAACACGATCAAAAAAACAGACAGAGAGAAAGCCCCAGCGACGGGGAGTGAAGTCGCTTTAACCCCGCGTACAATCTGTGGACGCAACTTTTTTTGCGCCTCTCCTAAGTTCACTGGTTCATAAATTGTCGGGGCGTAATTAGGCCATTCGGCCCATCAAGTCTACTCCGCCATCCAATCATGGCTGATCTATCTTTCCTCTCAACCCAATTCTCCTGCTTCCCCATAACCCCTGACGCCCCTTATTAATCATTTCCGCCTTAAATATATAAATTGACAGCATCCACAGCCGTCTGTGGCAATGAATTCCACAGATTCACCGCCCTCTGACTAAAGAAATTCCTTCTTGTCTCTTTCCTAAAGGTAGGTTGTTTCCCACCTCCCCTCTCTCCAGCTACCCCGGCTCCCGGCCGCTCTCAGCCGATGTCGTCCCCCTGGTCGTGAACCGGCGAGTGCCGTGTTATCGCGCAAGCCCAGGCTGAAGCCGGCAGAACCAAGTTAGCCCGATACAAGGCCAACGCGAGTTAATGAGGTCCTAAACTCGAGTCACACAACACACAACGGAGGCGCTCTCTCACGAAGTTTTGAGCTTCAAAGTTCGCAGTTGTTTAGGGAGGGGGTGGGGGGGGGGTCGGTCACGGTGTCACGGAGACGGCACCTCGGCTCCTCTGCGAGTTCACCTGTGCAGGTGTGGTTTCTATGCTGTCCGCCCTCACCAAACCGCTGAGTGAGTGATATTGGGACCTGAAACAACATTGGACAGTAACTTTAACAGAGAATCGACGTTTTAAATGACACTGCCCCCGTGTGGCCGCAGACTGGAGTTACCAAGACAAATCTTTATTATCACTTTAGGTATAAAACTGTTTTACATCACTTGACAAGAAATCGCCGCGTGATCATATTTTGATCATAAATAGATAATAATTTACCCGAGGAAAATGTTTTAATAGAAACAGATAAAATTTGATATGTGGAAAACATACTATGTAGGATCACAGTAAAACAAACTTCTTAACATTATTTATGATCAATGCATTCATTTAAAAGACAAGTCAGTGTGATTTTTAAACCTCTATTCCACGAAATAATTAATGGTTTTAAAATGGCAAATTCAATCAGACACAAGATGAAGGTATTTTGCAGCTCAGTTTTCCGGTAAATTTATATATATATTGGTAAGATTCTGGACCGGCTCGCAGTGAGTAATGTTGGTAATAGTTTAATTCCCGTCTACAACCTCCGCAGCTGAATTAAACGTATCACGTTCCACACATCAGGTTTACCGTGTGACAATAATCCTTGATTAAATTGCAAATCGTATGCTAATATTTCGTTAATAATTTGCCGGCCTGCGGGCTCTTGTGTTGGTTCATCATTCAGCGGGTTCACAGTATGGATGCAGAAGGAACGGAACCGCGTTCAGATTGTCACCTCGCATTTAGAACTCTACCTGATTCACGCAAAACCCACACAAATGCCCACACACAAACATAGATAGATTATATTCCCATACTTACTTGAATATATAATAATTACAAAGTAATATGTAATATGGTACACATATATACATGTACTTTATATTACTCTTTCTATATACATTATATATACAACTTACTATGTAATATAGTAAATACAAAAATGCAATATAGCACTCATATATACATGTACAATATATTGTTCTCAATATATTATATATTATTTTTTAATTAAACTTTTTTTATATCAGACTGAAGGTCCAGACAAGAGACGACATTACAAAAAATACATTGCATATAAAACACCATACAATACATATAAAAGCTTAGTAAAATTTCTTATAAGACATCATAAATTATATACAAAAACACAATACATGATTTAGTATCCAGAATAAAAAGAAAGATCAGTGTCCTACAACGAGACAACTTTACCAATGTCCTCCACTATTGGGATGGTAGTGTAGTGCTGAACGTTATGTTTGATAAGACCAATATACATAACTTACTTTGTAATATAGTAATTACAATATAAAATGTAATATAGTCCAAATATATACATGTACCATATAGTGCTATATACATATATAACTTGGTAAATTGCTATATATATATTGGTGGGTGTGTATACATATATATGTACATACATATATACATATATATATATATATATATATATATATATATATATATATATATATATATATATATATATATATATATATATATTATTTACGTATATATATAGCAATTACCAAGTTATATATGTATATAGCACTATATGGTACATGTATATATTTGGACTATATTACATTTTATAATTGTAATTACTATATTACAAAGTAAGTTATGTATATTGGTCTTATCAAACATAATTGGTTGATATAAGTATATTGGTCTTATCAAACATTGGTCTTATCAAACATATATATTTGCTATATATATACGTAAATAATATATATATATATATATATATATATATATATATGTATATATGTATGTACATATATATGTATACACACCCACCAAATATATATATAGCAATTACAAAGTAATATATATATATATAGAGAGAGAGCACAATATATAGTACATGCATATGTGTGCTATACACTACTGTATGAGTTACCCCAGCACTTTGTTGTCTATATTACCATATATACACATAAATACTATATATACTATATATATGGCATACAGTACATACAGTGTATTATATATTACTATATACAGTAATTACAAAGTAAAATATATAGTATTTGTAGAGGCCAATATATAGATATGTGTATATATGTGTACTATATATTACTATACATATGGTAATAGATTGTCACACAGACACACACACACACATACAGACACTCACACACACATACAGACACTCACACACACAGGCACACACACACACACACAGACACACACATACACACACACACAGGCACACACACACAGACACACACACACACAGACACACAGACACACACACACACAGACACACACATACAGACACACAGGCACACACGCATATATATATATATATATAGAGAGAGAGAGAGTCTTTAACCTATATATAGCAATATACAGTACACGTATATATGTGTACCTATACATTACTGTATATATAGCAATTACAAAGTAAGTAAATGTAAGTAATGTAAAATGAATGTAGATATAAAATCCATAGAGTCTATATGTATGCACAGAGGGCTCTATGTGTACATTATGTACATAGACTCTATAAATGTTTTGCTGAACCGATTTATCGGTAGGTGCTAAAGATTATTAGATCATTGGCAAACATATTTGTCCATTTATTTACACTTGCGTTTTCTGTGCATATTTGCAGCTTGTCTGTGTGTGCGTCGATGTGTGTGCGTATGTGTGGTCCGTTGTTATATTATTTAGTTGATTCCTTCTTTGACTTTTCCGAAGGAGTCAGTCATCGCCAACCGCTCTCTGGAAATACTCGGAATCCGAAATATTCCACTCGGCCAATTTCGTTGGGAATTATAAATGGAATTGGTGGTGTGAATGGTCGAAAAGCTAGTGTCAGGGAGTCTGTAGATCGTACTTATTGTGTAATCTTTTAATTTATATACTGTCAGTGAAGTTAGAACGGCGATTTTAACAACTTTATATAAATAAAGTTGATCTGGATAATAATTGGTGTCGTTTCTAGGGTTCTCTCTAATCTCGCCCACGTTATTGTCCATCAAAAATCTAGTTTTTAAACAATAATAACACCGACCAGTGGAGCAACAAAGAATTATTCTAACTGGCGCTGATATTTAACGAATGTTCTTAAACAGAGGAAGACAAAGAGTATTTGTCAGCCCTCGCTGTCTTATAAAACAAGGAGAAAAATGATTTGTTCATCGTCAATTTTACTTGCAATTTCCCTGCACCCTGCAATTCGCTTTCTAATGTGTGGTGCAGATTTGTGAATAACATCAAATTGCACACAAAGTGCGCGAATGGTCGCGTTGGAACGATTTGTGAAGAGCTCCGACTTTTGGTTTAAGATGAGCCCTGAACCCGCTCACTGCTCCCTCAGCTGCGGCTCGCCGCTTCCTCCCCAAAAGCCCCACAGTCGTTCTGTTTGTAGCTGTTGCAGGAACAGACAGCCACAATATGCAGATGGCCAGTCCATCTACCAGCTGAGGATAAACCAGCTGACTAAAAGGAGAGAAATGACGCGACCGTCCCTGAACTCTCATTGAATTTTGAACTGAACGGCAGCACCCTCCCGCGGACGGGCAATCCACACATATGACTTCTAAGCAGAAAAATAACAGACCGTCCCAAGATACTTTAAAAGATATTTGTAATTTAGTTTTTTAAATTTAAATTAATGTCACGTTTGTTTCGTTTATTCTTTCCCCCTCGAATTCCCTTTATCTCATTTATTTGGGTTGTATCGATATTATACGCGGCCACGTTGATCGGTTTTCAAATTCTGCCTGATATTCGTTTTACGTCGAAAACTTTGCCCAGATAGGAAGGAGAAGCGATGAACTTTAACCCTTCACGTACTGACATTCGTTGTCACTTTTCGAAAAGATGGATGAATGGGTTTCGGGGCGATATTAAATCTATCTGTGCGGCGCGAGTGTTGTTACAAAGGGCAGGGATCAATAATCTCAGTTCACGAGTGATGGCCCATCAAGACTGCTACAAGCAAACTTCCTAAAACGTACACAAATAATGTTACGTCTACAAACGAGGAGGACGTTTGATTGTTTCACCTCTAGTGGCCAAAGGTTTAGCCAAGCCTAACCTTAGAAATCTGTCCAGCTATCGCGTCAAATTTAAATCCAATCCCCACCCAGTACCATACCCAAGGCTAACGCCAACCTAGGCATCCTGATTCTACACCATACCAACGCCATCCCTAATCCCTAATCCCGACCCGAACTCCATCCGCCTCCCTTGTTTCTAACACAACCACACCTCGAGAATATATGCACAGAAAACACAAGTGTAAACAATGACAAATATCATTTGCCAATGATCTAATAACCCGCGAACCTGTCCTCAAATCGTTGGGAATACCAAACGCCATCTCTTGTCCCACACACCACATCACCATTGATGTCATATGCCCATAAATAACACAAGAGCACACAAAAGGACAAAACGTGCTGGAGTAACAAAGCGGGTCATGCAGCATCTCTGTGGTACATGGATAGGTGACGATTCGGTTCGGGACCCTTCTTCAGACTGATCTGACAATGACGCCGCCCCTAACACCAATTCCACCCACAACCCCCTGTGGAAATCTAACCCCTTGCAACTCCAAAGACCTTCAATCCTCATTCTTCATCACCGCCCTAACTCTGCCTCATGGGCTATGCCGCCCAATAGGTTTATAGGTTCTAGGAGCAGAATTGGGCCATTCCGGCCCATCAAGTCTACTCCGCCATCCAACCATGGCCGATCTATATCTTTCCCTCTCACTATTCTCCTGCCTTCTCCCCATTACCCGTACTAATCAAGAATGTATTCATCCCCGCCTTAATAATATCAATTGTCGCCCTCCACAGCCGTCCACAGATTCACCACCATCTGACTAATCAACACTAACTCCAACGTTAAAAACCAAACTCTACACCGTGCCCAACTCCGAAACACACTCACGAATCTTGATCCTAATTCAAACACTAAACTCTAGTTCCGATCAAGCTTTTATTCCGATGGTGGAATTTTATGTTACATTGCACTGACTGACGGGAGTCATTAGCATGAAACTTTGGCAATTGGCACAGGCCATCAAGCTCACTTGACCTTTCAATGCGAAATTGCTGCGTCGATCTCTGTTTCTTTCGAAATGGAAATATATTAACGGGTTATGTTTAATGATCACTTGTATTATTCGTCCAACTTGTTGATGAGTTAGCGTTGCGGCTCTGGGGAGTCAGGGTGATTAGTACGGGCGTCAGGGGTTATGGGGAGAAGCAGGAGAATGGGGTTGAGAGGGAAAGATAGATCAGCCATGACTGAATGGCGGAGTAGACTTGATGGGCCAATTCTGCTCCTAATGAGCCAATGAACGTAACTACTAGAGCATTGGGCTTAGTATCTATACTTCAATGGTGGGCAGGGTACAGCCTACATACCTAATTCTTTAGAACGGAGACAAGGAAACACTTTTTCTCACAGAGAGTTGTGAGTTTGTGAAATTCTCTGCCTCAGAGGGCGGTGGAGGCAGGTTCTCTGGATGCTTTCAAGAGAGAGCTAGATAGGGCTCTTAAAATAGCGGAGTCCGGGGATATGGGGAGAAGGCAGGAACGGGGTACTGGTTGGGGATGATCAGCCATGATCACATTGAATGGTGGTGCTGGCTCGAAGGGCCAAATGGCCTGCTCCTGCACCTATTTTCTATTGTCTATTGTCATACCATGAGATACAGTTGTGAGTAGACTTGATGGGCCGAATGGCCTAATTCTGATCCTAGAGGTTATTAATGCCCGGTGTGAAAGGGTGCCGCGGGATAATGGCTGGCTCCCTCTCTATTTTGGGAAGTGTGTGTCGATAGCATGTTGCAAATTGCATCCTCTTTAACTGCAGGTTGGTCGTGGCCCCGCAGACAATCAGCATCTCTCTTTCAATAAGGTAAGTGCGGAAAAAGCGAGTCCCATACTGCGAACTAACTGAAGTTACTGTTTTCCAGGCACCCCCTCACCTTTGACGTTTCACCCCTCCCTTCCTTAACTTTTAGACCAGTTGCCAAACAGGCTGACCCATCAACAAGCATCTAAAGTGCCTCGCATTGTAAACAGGGACAAGGATATATCCTGCCTCATCCACCTCTTACCTTCTCCTTTTGCTACTTTGCCCAGGAGCCCGCTTGAAATTGGATAGTTTTTCTTCTAAATCCGCCCCCCCCCCACCACTTGCCAATCATTTGCATCCCTGCACTAATAACACTACACTGAGCGAAATCACAACTTGCTGTTTTAGCCATTCGCGTCAACAGTGCAGCTTTGGTATACAGTATTTACCATTCACTTTCGGTGGCTCGTAGGTAGAGGGAGAGGATATTAAGGAGAGAAAAAATAGGCACATGCGGTGTGGGGAGAAGGGGGTGGGGAATTTCGTACTAAAGTAATAAGGGAGAGAAAGAATCCCAGAGCAGCAGGAGCAGAGAAGCGCGCAGTAAACCAACGAGAAAGTTAAGGATCCCGCATAGGTTTAGTGGGTGCGTCGGGAAACAGACCATTAAGCAAATCTCGGCACGGCTCACGGGACAGGGCGATCAGGTAGGCTTACCCGGCATGTCAAGTTGTTTATTTGAACTGGGCTAGAGAGGTGTGTTTGCTTCTCTCTCTCCCTCTCCCTCTCCCTCTCCCTCTCCCTCTCCCTCTCCCTCTCCCCCCCTCTCTCTCTCTCCCCCTCTCTCTCCATTTCTCTCTCTCTCTCCCCCTCTCTCTCTCTCCCCCTCTCTCTCTCCCCCTCTGTGTCTGTCTCCCTCTCCATCTCTCCTTCTCCCTCTCATCTCTCTGTCTCTCTCTTCTGTCTCTCTCTCTCTCTCTATCTCTCGCTCTCTCTTTCTCTCTCTCTTTCTCTCTCTACCCCCCCCTCTCTCTCTCTCTCTCTCTCTCTCTCTCTCTCTCTCTCTCTCTCTCTCTCTCTCTCTCTCTCTCTCTCTCTCTCTCTCTCTTTCTCTCTCTACCTCTCTACCTCTCCACCACTCTACCTCCCTCTCTCTCAGTCTATGGGGGTTGTTGTATTCAGGAGAGTTGGAGCTACAATTCAGGGCCAGCCAGGGACCTGCGCTCGTCCAGCCTGCACATGTTAATATCACAGCAGAAGCAGTTTACGCCGATGGGCTCGGCGGCCTTCCCCACACCTCCGCGGGTGGACAGACTACCTGGCGCAGCTCCCTGCCTGCCGATGAAATTAGACCCGTTGTTTTGGTCGGTTTAAAGGGATTTGCAGCTCTGTTTGTGACCCCTTTGTTTCTTTTAAGGGTAAAAGGCGGTACAGTATAACTGATTAATTTTCCTTTAAACAGCGCTGACTTAATATTCGTTTCCTAATCACAACTCTATTTAACGTTACATTGAAGTTTGAACGCACAATTACTTCCGAACCTTAAAGTTATTCTTATTGTCCATTCATTTTCCAAATATTTCGGAGATTTTATTCAGACTTAATGTTTTCCAACGTATTTTGCTTTCTTAAATTGATTTTTAAATGCATTAATCTCCTCAGCCTGCCGTTCGCATCTATGGACTGTTTTGTTGTTACAATTTTCTTTCCCTGGGACTGTGATTATTTTTTTTATTTCTTTGGCGGACTTTTGACAATAGTTACTTATCACTAATTACAGATCAAAACGCAGGTGGAAATAGACGGATTCCTTTTCTTACGTTTCTCTGAGTTTCAGCTCCATAGGTAGGCAGGAATAAAGCTCGTCCCTCGGCCGCTGTCAGACTCAGGCAACAGAAAAAGTCACCTTCTAGACTTTTCATTTGAGAATGATGAAGAGAATTTCGAAGCATTTTCGGTTGTAGGAATTCGTAAAGCGACTGGACGGTCACCGGCCGATCCATTTTCGTGTTAAATTAAAGCGGGCAGTACAAAGCCGCTGTAATGATCTAATTAATTATGACGAAATTAAAACAAAAACAAGTACAATTGTGTCGAGTGTACAATTAAACCGAGTGTCCATCTGGCTTAATTGAACACTCGTTATAAATATGCAACTTCTACTGACGCCAATCCGAAATCCCGAGGATCACTATAAAATACGAATCCTGTGTTTATTTGCGATGGGATAGTTGTGATTTTAGTCAGCGCCGTTTGGTTGTTATCCCCCCCCCCCTTAAAGAAAGCTGCAGGAACGGAAGGGCGAATGAAAGCAGCCCCCTCCCTGGGAGATAGGGGCAGTTTTGTTGCAGGGGTCCAAGTTTTTTTTGTGAATGAGTTTTTGCTGTTCTATGGGAGCGCTAAGGTGAGGTTGCCCCCCGACCAGTCAGTCTGCCGCGGTCGATATTGTTGCACTTTCCGATGCGCTTGCCTCGCTCCGTCTACTCTGGCGGAAAGGGAGAGAGGCCAGGCGAGGTGGGGATCCCTGCAGAACTAAACTTCACTTCACACCAAAATGCCCCCCCACCCCCCACCCCCCACCCCCCGTGAATGCACAACATCCCACAGAGGGGGAGCTAAAAACATATCAACACACCGTTCATTGAGAGACATGTGTGCGTGTATTTATGGCGGTGTGTGTGTGTGTGTGTGTGTCCATTAAAGCAGATATAGGTACTGCTTTAAATCTGAACATTGTATAAACTGTGAAGAAGGTCTGAAGAAGGGTCTCGACCCGAAACGTCACCCATTCCTTCTCTCCAGAGATGCTGCCTGTCCCACCGAGTTACTCCAGCATTTTGTGCCCATGTTCGGTGTAAACCAGCATCTGCAGTTCCTTCCCACACATTGTATAATCGTGTGTGAGTATGTTGAGAATTGTAAAGTCTTGCAGTCTTGTCTGTCCACATGGCCCTCGCATCAAACAGCCTATTTTAACACACACTTGCAATTCAATGCCTGCTGTCTTGCAGTTCTTATAACATTGTCTAAAAAGCACGGCATCAAAACAATGCAATTATTTTCTCAACGCGAACCCGTGCCTTTGAAACGCCAAAACTTTGCCTCAAATCGCGAATTGGGTCACTGCCCGGAACAAAACTAACAATCTCGAATATATAACTATACTGGTACGTTTAAAAAAAAAATGTTGCGTTTCAGTGAAGCAAAGCCGAGATGAGTTGATGTTACGTGATGCTAATTAATTTTAAATAAATACGAAGTCACAGCTGTGTGGCAATTATTTTCAATGGTGAATACTCTCAGGCTTTTTATCCCTTTCTGCCGAGTGTAACGTTCGGCGTTAAACACTAAAGCGGGAATATGTTATCTGAAAATGTGCAGAGCATTCTGTGTGTGGATATTAAAAATGCTCCACGCGTTTGGTTAGAAATGCATAGAAATGTGATTTAAACACAGGGCACATCTTCTGAGAATCTCATCGGCAACCGGGCGAGAGATCCGTGCCCCCAGCTCCCATTATTCTAAGCACGGCGAAGCGACACTATTACACCAATTATTTTGATTAAACGCTAACGAAGAAATTGAATTTAATCCCGCAGACCGCCTTCGCCGCGATCGCCGCCGCCTCGCGTAGAGTAATGCAGCCAAATAAATAAATAAATAGATAATCACAGCGAGCTTCTAATATGATATATTAATTGACACAATGATTGATGTATCGATAGAGGTGATTGATTGACAAGCCCACCGCTGGAAATAAAGCGCGCTTGGCCGTTTAAATTTTGCTGGCTTTCTCAGGCACTCTTGGTAACTTTTTAAACGGATACAAGACAGCACACACTAAATATTCAGCTATAAATTTGCCCAGCCGTTTTGCAAAACTTCAATCACACAATATCATACTCAGTTTGTAACACCCGGCGCTGTCAAATACATTCCGCTTATCATGAAAATGTTTGCAATAAATTATTAATTTGTATTAATTAATGGATCAATTCTCCTCCATAACGTCCCCCCAACTGTTAAAGCAAACACCACCTTATAGCAACCGTTCACTTTTACCTCCTCTCCCACAACCCCCCCCCCCCCTCCCACCCCGTTAAACGGTAAATCATCGCGTCAATATTTACCGGGTTACACACAATGAAATGTTCCAATAACTGTACCAAAGAGAGGTTATGTGGCAAAACTCACACCTATTGGCAGCACGTCCTACAGAGGCTTAAATACATCGATCGCTTTAAAGCCGCCTCCGACACTGGGAGCTGGGCTGTGACTGCTGCGAACTAGTCTGCGCTGAGTAACGGCGCACCTGGCCGGATTGGGGAAAGTGAAAAAAGCGCCCGGCGACCGCCCGGTTGCTCAGGCTAGGCTGGAAGCTATTAAGCCCGGTCTCCGAATAGGGCTTGTGGCCCAAGCCAGCCACTAGAAACAGTTAAACAGCTGATGCTAAAGACCAATGGATTTCTGTCACTCGCTCAAACAGCTTTTAATTAGGCGTCGACACTCTTTTTTGGGGGGCTTTAATCTCTGTGAGCATCAATTGCCATATTACAATTTCCCACCAATTATCTGCTAACCAAAACAGTACTCCCGGAGTTAGTGGAAAAAATGATTTCAAAGCCAAACATAGTCTATAATTCCACAAATGGTCTGTATTCCCCCTAATGGTTGTCATATTCCTTCCATGTGTGTTAAAGTGCATTAGGACAATGGGATTTAAATCAGTGGTACATTGTTTAAAAGCCTTTGTGCATGCAACACAGGTGATAAATAGAACGCGGACAACTTGCACTTATTCTCATTCAGATGTTTTCTTTTAAAAGCCCCCCCCCCCATCCCCCACCCCCACCATTTATGTATTTTATATTTTACCCTATTGTTCTATTTTCGGGAGATCACTTGTCTATGCAAGTGAAACTGAAAAGTTGAGTATAATTAGACTTCG
>CM075990.1:2898098-2900598 GCA_038087875.1 Malacoraja senta | reverse complement strand
GCAGAAAGGTAAAGAGGCAGAAATCTTTGGGAGGGGTCAGAGATAAGGAAGGATGGGAGATAAATGGGGGAGGGGAGGGGGGAAGGGGGGAGGGAGAAATCGTTCCTTCAGGCAAAATGTTCTTCGGACTGTGAATTAGACCCACTACACTTGATAGCAGAACGCCTTTAATTTCTCCTAAATACGGTCAGCCGGCAACGCCAAGCAGAGCAAGGAAACGGAGGGCCCAAATGCCCTCTTCTGCTCATTCCTTGCCCGCTTGTGCGCGCAGCGTTGAACATTTCGCTTGATAAGAAAGCATTACTACTGGGAAGGTCTGATTTGCTTACACACATAGATTCTCACACTCAACTGTACACTATTGCCCGCTAAACTTGAGCAGTTGGAGCACTAGTCTTCCACGTCACATCAGTTTACCGGGGTTATCTTTGTACTGTACCGAAAATTCGAGGGTGAAATGGGGAAAAGCATGGCAAGCCCCAAACTAAAAGTTTAAAATTCTTGCTATTGAGGGAGTGCAGCGTAGGTTTACAAGGTTAATTCCCGGGATGGCGGGACTGTCATATGCTGAGAGAATGGAGCGGCTGGGCTTGTACACTCTGGAGTTTAGAAGGATGAGAGGGTATCTCATTGAAACATATAAGATTGTTAAAGGTTTGGACACGATAGAGGCAGGAAACATGTTCCCGATGTTGGGGGAGTCCAGAACCAGGGGCCACAGTTTAAGAATAAGGAGTAAGCCATTTAGAACGGATACGAGGAAACACTTTTTCTCACAGAGAGTGGTGAGTCTGTTGAATTCTCTGCCTCAGAGGGCGGTGGAGGCAGGTTCCCTGGATGCTTTCAAGAGAGAGATAGATAGGGCTCTTAAAAATAGCGGAGTCAGGGGATATGGGGAGAAGGCAGGAACGGGGTACTGATTGGGGATGATCAGCCATGATCACATTGAATGGCGGTGCTGGCTCGAAGGGCCGAATGGCCTACTCCTGCACCTATTGTGTATTGTCTAAAATAAAGAAAGTTCAGTGCGATTTTTTTCCCCTTCATTTGGAATTGCCCCAAGTCAAAGCATTGTAATCAAATTTACACCCAACTTTCCAGTTCAATCTCCCAGTCTTCTGTCAGATTCTACATTTAACATTTAAACCATTGGCACTTGCTCCGCGGCTGAGAAGACCCGTAAATCCAGATCAAAGGCAACGATACTGCTGAGAGTAATCCTGTGTGTAAACACCGCGAGGCGTCAAAATCGGGCCAATATATTTACACGTAACACGATTATAGAGCTAAATAGTGAGCGGGACAAGGGCACTGTGAATAAACCGGATAATCGAAGCGATTTGCCTCTTTTGGATAGTGTATAAAAATGAATTGCCAATGGACCTCGGTGGTATTCGAGGTGATCCATAACACTCTCTCTCTCTCTCGGTCTCTGAAAACACACTCCCCTCCCCTCTCCTCCCCCCAAAACCTTTATTTTTCTTTAATTTCCGTTGGACGAGGCGGCGGACCTCTTTGAAGTGTAAATGATTCGAGGGAGCTTCCTGTGAAATAGGTTCATGAAAGAGCGAAGAACGGGATTATCCAAGCATTACTCCCCAAAATCTTGGACTCTCCCCCACCCCTTCCCATGCCAAGGGACGCGACACAATTGCACATCAAATAATAGACTTGATGTCCATTCTAAATTTCATCAGGTCGTTTATTTATTTTTTATTTTTGAAAATATACCTTCTCTAAACTGCGCCCAGAATCAATAACGAGTGCGTTTGCCTCGCAGTCTTCAATTAAACTGACAATTATATTATTATACAATCAGTATAACTTGGATTATTATTACTTGGCATGATTCCGGGGTATTGGCGCTTCTTTTGACTACTAATTTCGCGTTTCGCACCACTATCACAAGGTCCCATCAATGTGCAAAGTTGGCGTTTTCAGGGCTGGGGTACTAAAACTCAAGGGGTAGGACTGATGTGCAGATAATGAACAGTACAGGATCCCACCTACTCTACCTTGAATAAAGAGGTACTTTTATGTGGTTGCGGCTGATGGAAACATCGATATTTTCAGTGCTGGGCATCAAATTCAGGGGAAAGCACCACTTTGGAGGAATCAGCGGGGTGAATATGTTCACTCTTATCCTCGCTTCTGATAGACATGGATCTACCGCGCCGCTGTCCACGGGATAAAATACACCTTGTACTAATCTGTCCCTATTTTTATTCACGGTATAAAACCACGTTCCCTTCCAGCTCCGATTTGCAGCTTTGTTTTTTACTCTTTAAGTGACAGTGGCCATTTTCTCTGCTCAATGTCGATTAACATTTCAAGCTTTTAATAACATTCAAGTTATTAAGGAACTGATCAAATGAATGTGCACAGATTCAACTCGAACGACCTGTTTTAACAGGGCGACAGTCCTTCCCTGTCATTTAGTAGGGGTGACAAATAACAGGCAATTTATACCCTTACATGCTGTTACCCGGGAGCTGGGAAG
>CM075990.1:2883196-2888196 GCA_038087875.1 Malacoraja senta | reverse complement strand
TTATGTCCTGGCTAAAATTGTTTCTCCATTCAAACCAAAAAAAAGGGACGTGCATCCGTGCCCTTAGCTGTCCGGTCCCAGAGAGACGTAATGGTTTGTTTCAGAGTGGAGGGAGGATTGCAACCAGCACAAGTTAACACCATTGCATACATGCACTGATTTATTTGCATTCTGCTGCTCCCTATCTATTTTATGGCGCTGTAAATAACGAGTGAGGTCGACTTTTGCTATCGTTGTCTTACATTTAATTACACGAAAGATGCACCAATTCTATAATTATACATATATCTATACGTGTATGTCTGCGTGTGTGTATCAGAAATATTTAATATATAGATATACACACGGCGTACGTACGATTCTTACATATAGTTACAATAAAGGACCACTGAATGTATTTTAAACACAAAATGCTGGAGTAACTCAGCGGGACAGGCAGCATCTATGGAGAGAAGGAATGGGTGACGTTTCAGGTCGAGACCCTTCTTCAGACTGAAGAAAGTCAGCCTGTCCCGCTGAGTTACTCCAGCATATTGTGTCTACGGTGTAAACCAGCATCTGCAGTTCCTTCCTGCACTGTTATTTGATGATTGTTTATAGTTCATTACTGTGAGGCCGCGGGGCCTATATACTTTGCTGAAGTTTTACTTGTTATCTTTTTCGTTTCTCTGGCTTGTTTCCCCTATCAGATACTACGAGACGGGCAGCATCAAGCCCGGAGTCATCGGAGGTTCTAAACCCAAAGTTGCGACTCCGAAAGTCGTGGATAAAATAGCCGAGTACAAGCGTCAGAACCCT
The DNA here is from genome assembly GCA_038087875.1 of Malacoraja senta. Lineage (NCBI taxonomy): Eukaryota > Metazoa > Chordata > Chondrichthyes > Rajiformes > Rajidae > Malacoraja > Malacoraja senta. The sequence goes on along the minus strand of CM075990.1, from coordinate 2,887,398 downwards.
ACCATGTTCGCCTGGGAGATTCGAGACCGGCTGTTGGCCGAGGGGATTTGTGACAACGACAGTGTACCCAGTGTGAGCTCCATCAACAGGTACGACCCCTAACCCGGGGGCAGCTATCTGCAGAAGTCCAAGTAGAATTAAGACGTATTAAGACTCCAATTAAGAATTAAGACTCCAAAGACGTACAGGTATGTAGGTAAATTGGATTGATAAATGTTACAGAAAAAAATCCCTAGTGTGTGCAGGATAGTGTTAATATGCGGGGATCGCTGGTGGGCGCGGACTGGGTGGGCCGAGTGGCCTGTTTCCGCGTTGTATCTCTAAACTAAACTAAAATAAACTAAACGCCAACTTTAAAAAAAACACCTAATATTACAGGTATATAAAACGATGGAAACGTATCCTAAACATGGGAATTATTCTAGTTTTACTCAACAATTGGTCCATGTAACCTAGTTCTACCTTGTTCCATACCAATAAAACATATCGGTTAATCGAGAATTGGGCATATTTCATCAAGAAGGCGAGAGTCAAACGTATAAATCGATTTAATGGTAAAATTGTGTATGATATTAAATATACCTTTAACATGGCACGTGTTAGATTCCTTAAGCGGACCTTCATTGTAAGTATCCGAACCACACAAATACATTTAACCAACCAAAATCTATTTAAGAGTCAAGAGTTTAAAAAAAGTCACGATCGTTTAATTGTTATAGTGCCTCAATGGAACCATGAAATTGTTACTTGCCGCAGCTTGACTGGCCCATAACACGCAAAACCAACAATTAAATATACAATAATCAATAATACAATACATTAATAGTCAGTAATACTAGGTGGTTGAAACCACAATAGTGCAAACTCGAAGTCGGAGGTCTATAGGAAATCACAGTTCCTGAGGTTGAGGTTAGCGTTGGGCAAAGTTCACTGGGAGAAGCTGTTGTCCATCGTGCAACTTTGGTGGGTGGAAATTCAATTCAATTGGGGCAGGAACTTTCGTAGGGACAAAAACGGAGGAAATACCTTGACAATGTATTTTTAAAAAATCCAAGTTTGCAATGCGCTGGGTTTCACCGATACCTGCATGTGAAACGGGATAGTCTGTGTGAAGATATTGGCTTTAAACATAAGGCTTCTTCAAAGGATCTAAACCAGTGAAAGGCAGAACCCAGCCACATAATATGTAATGTATTCAGAGTAATCTCGATTTTTGTTTTGTGATCACCAAGGAGTAAATGTAATTCTAAACATGAAATCCTAATGAAAACACACTAAACGCCAGGAATGTCGGCTCCCGTCTCATTTCACTTGGGACCGCGGGGAATAAAATAAGACTATGAATGAAAGTAAAGCCGAATCAGACCCGGACGCAATGCCCTTTTGGCCGTTTAATATAATTGCAAATTGGTGCAAATGTAAACTATTAGGGCGGGTCTTTCAGGACATTGATTTAAAGATTGCAAGCTGGCCGGCGGTTGAGAACATTCTCCCCGATGCCTTGACGGAGCTGGTAGCTCAAGCGCTGGGAACTGGTCGCTATTCGACAAACCTCCGGGCTGAGCGGGATAGTTTACACAAACCGGCACGTCGGGCTGTCGAAACGTGTCGGAAGAAACTGCAGATGTCGATTGAAACCGAAGATAGACACGAAACCGCCCAACCTGGAATAACTCAGCGGGACAGGCAGCATCTCTGGAGAGAAGGAATGTCTGAAGAAGGGTCTCGACCCGAAACGTCACCCATTCCTTCTCTCCAGAGATGCTGCCTGTCCCGCTGAGTTACTCCAGGTTGGGCGGTTGGCACGGATTTGGGGAAACACGGGGAGGGTTAGCGCTAGACAAAAGACTCGACATTTGACAAGAGCCAGCGTTGAAGCCAAGGGGAGGGAAAATCTACAATCCGAATTTACCGAGGCAGTTTTTCGCTTGCGCGCCTGGTAATTTCGGTGCAAGTCATTTACATGTACAGTTGAAAATGTAATCTACCCAAAGTAGTCGCCTCCGCTCTGTGCACCTGTCTTAGCCCACTGTCTCTGGACCCCATACCTGCCCATCTCTTTGCCCTCTTCTCACTCCTTGTACATATTCGTGTTCCACCTTGCTATTCGCTTCCACTTTCTCTTGCCTCACTTTATTGCACATCGTTTTGTGTGTAAAAAAAAATCATTATCAGTCCGAAATTATCTTGTGGCAAGTCAACGTTTTTTGCTTCTAACAGTAAAGGTAATATCCCTCCCCCCGGGTGGTCTTTGAGAGTCCCTTCCCCGCATTTCCACACAAATAGCCATCTCCTTCCCAGCAAACTGCACCCATGTCCACCGGTAAATCTATTGGCAACTTTTCGGATCCCGAAGACCCATTTGGGGAAAAGAAAAAGTAAAAGTTACTTTTAAATCCCCCTCATTAATGTCGGACGCTGATGCGTGAGTGTTATTTATCCAACTGTAAGGAAGGAATCATAAATATGGAGCTGGACTAATATATATATATAGAAATACTTAATTGATTATTTATTACCCTTCCAAGTTAATGCAGCAGAATTTTGGGCTCATGGTATTTGGGCATTGAACATTCTTTTCACTGTGCATTATTCCCTATAATTAATCCACAAACATCTGAACCGGCTGAAATAGTTGCCTCTCAGTTTTGCTTGGCGCTCTTTTTGCAATTACAGTGGAAAGACGGGTTAAAGGAAGGATACGTTGTTAAATAAGCACAGGGAAGAGAAATGGTGATTTTCCACCTTGGCAATGCCACGCTCTTAAAACAATGACTTGAATTAATACAGCGCCGTTAACGCACTCAAATGTTTTAAACTCGTTTGCCACGAGTCACAATTAGGGAACAATAGATTGTTTATCTTTTTGGAAGTTTTTTTTTTGTGTGTGTGTGTATGTACACCTCTTCCAGACTGTCGGAAGTAGAGATTGGATAAATGAATCGTGCCTTGTATCCGATTTCACTCTTGTAAAAGTGGGAATGCGAGGAGATAAAGACAGTCACAGAATCGCTCATCTTTCCCTAGACTCCAGGTGCCTTTGGCACATCAAGCGACTGTAAAATTAAAATCTACAAGTGCACACTTCATACCGCGACAGCAAAAGAGATCCACCTGTGATTAGATTGAATCAGGTGCAATAGACCCGTTTATTTTGTACAAGAAAACAAAAACAAAAAAAGCAAGTGTGTGTGTTTTTTAGTTTTTAAGCCACTTTTCCAAGCATTTAACAGGTGTTTAAAACGACATTTTGGTGTTAATATTTGATAGGGCTTGCTTTGATTTTAGATTGGCTTGCTGTTTAGTGAAGTCTAATCTCTCCCACCCCCCCCCCCCATCCCGAAACAATCGAGTCTCCAACACTAACCCTCCCTTCCTTCCAAAGGTCACCTTTCCATGTTCTCCAGAGGTGCTGCCTGCAGAGTTACTCCAACACTTTGCGTCTTTCATTTTTTGAAATATATCAGCATCTGCAGTTCCTTGTGTCTATTGTCCCTTCCGTGTTTTCTGTTGGTTTCTCTTTCCCAAGACTCACGGACCGTCGTTAACATCCCACAAAAAAAATCAGTTAGAAGACCAATTCTATTTACCCTTGTATTATTTTATTTTTTTGACGCCGAAAAGCATTATGCTTCCACGTGCATAATGCGTGTGAACATTTATACGGCAATAGGTGCTTTTAAAGATATTTGGGGGGGGAACAAAATGTGTGTGGGAGAAACGTTGTGGGGAAAGACAGGGTGGGCCTGCTGCAAAAAAACTGCGAAGGAAAGTGAAATCACACAACCCGTTTGGCAAAAAGGAACTTCTGTGCCTAAAATCGACTGCAGTAGCTTTTAATGAGATCTTCGGAGATCGGGGCAGCGATTAACGAGATATTTTAGTGTGTGTTTTGTTTTTAAAAAAAAGAGACTGGGAAAATATATATATTTAATGCACCGTGGTCGTCTCAAAGGGGACTCTTGCAACATACGTATGTGATCCATTCAAAGTGTGGATTAATCCCATTAGAGTGCGAATGTACAACTTTTCATCTTCAATTAAATTGGAGTGGACAAAAGAAATCAAGTTGGGGGGGGGGGGGGGGGGGCTGGTGTTTATACAAAAGATTAGAATGCACCAGTACAATTACATGTATTTCCCCCACTGTCCTAATGAATGGGCGTTGCGTTGCAATGTTGAGTTTTAATTCAATATACAAG
>CM075990.1:2868196-2873196 GCA_038087875.1 Malacoraja senta | reverse complement strand
AAATCCAGAAATCACAGTAGCAAAGGGACTTGGGAGTGCTGGTGCAGGATTCCCAAAAAGTTAATCTGCAAATCGAAATGGTAGTAAAGAAGGCAAACTCAATGCTAGCATTTGTTTCGAGAGGGCTTGAATACAAAAACAGGGATGTAATGCTGAGGCTCCATAAGGCGCTGGTCAGGCCACATTTGGAATATTGTGAGCAATTTTGGGCACCATATCTGAGGAAGGATGTGCTGGCTCTGGACAGGATCCAGAGGAAGTTTACAAAAATAATCCCAGGAATGAGTAGGTTAACACATGATGAGCGTTTGTCGGCACTGGGCCTGTACTCGCTGGAGTTTAGAAGAATGAGGGGGGAACCACATTGAAATGTAACGAATAGTGAAAGGCTTGGATAGAGTGGATGTGGAGAGGATGTTTCCATTAGTGGGAGAGTCGAGGACTAGAGGTCATAGCCTCAGAATTAAAGGACATTCTTTTAGGAAGGAGATGAGAAGGAATTTATTTCGTCAGAGGGTTGGTGAATCTGTGGAATTCTTTGCCACAGAAGGCTGTGGAGGCAAAGTCAGTTGATATTTTTAAGGCAGAAATAGATAGATTCTTGATTAGTATGAGTGTCAGAGGTTATGGGGAGAAGGCAGAAGAATGGGGTTAGGAAGGAGAGATAGATCAGCCATGATTGAATGGCGGAGTAGACTTGATGGGCCGAATGGCCTAATTCTGATCCTATCACTTGATCTTATGAAACTTAGTAATATACAGGAGAACAAAATATATCTATGGGGATAGCGGGTTAGAGGAAAGAGGGGAAAGTGAGTTATTAGATAGTTTTGGCAATGCTACAATAGGCCAAATTGACTTTCTTCCTGCAATAGTATAATTCCAGGATTCATTGGTATGGTTTAGTCCAGCCTAGAGAAAGAGCATGGAAATAGGCCCTTCAGCCCACCGAGTCGACGCTGACCAACAATCAAACTAGCTCTATGTCGTCCAACATTCCAATCCACTCCTTGGACACTGGTGATAATTTACAGAGGGACAATCAGCCTACAAACCCGCATGTCTTTGGGACATGGGAGGAAACCAGAGGGCGGTGAATCTGTGCAATTCATTGCCACAGACGGTTGTGGAGACCAAGTCATTGGGTATTTTTAAAGCGGAAATTCTTGATTAGTATGGGTGTCAAAGGTTACGGGTAGAAGGCAGGAGAATGAGGTTGAGAGGGAAAGATAGATCAGCCATGATTAAATGGCGGAGTAGTCTCGATGGGCGGAATGGCCTAATTCTGCTCCTCTGACTTATGAACACGAACACCCAGAGAAAACCCACACAGTCACAGGGAGAACATTCAAGCTCCACACAGGCTGCATCCATGGTCAGAATGGAACCCGGGTCTCTGGCGCTGTGAGGCAGCAACTCTACCGCTGTGCCACTGTGCTGCCAAAGGAAAGTGTCAAAACCTCGACGGCACGGTGGCACAAGGGTGGAACTGCTGCCTTACAGCGCCAGAGACCCGGTTTCAATCCTGACTACGGGTGCTGACTGTACGGAGTTTGTACATTCTCCCTGTGCACACGTGGGTTTTCTCCGGGCGCTCCGGTTTCCTCCCACATTCCAAAGGCATACAGGCTTGTAGGCTAATTGGCTTTGGTAAGTTGTACCAAGTTGTACATTGTCCCTGGTGTGTAGGATAGTGCTAGTGTATAGGGTCGGCGAGGACTCGTTCGGCCGAAGGGCCTGTTTCAGCGCTGTATCTCTAAAGTCTAAAATCTGCTTGTTAATTTAACCAAGAGTCTAAATACTGTGTCATATTCTATCTGAACAAGATGGCCAACACCTCGAAGCCTCATCCCATCCAGCTCCAACTGCAATACTTGCGATGTTTGTCAGTAATCTGGGATAGATTATCTTGCTGAATTTGTAGAATTACACCAAAGTATGTTAGGGAATATTGCAGGATTCCTATGCAGCCCTGACTGATGTAAGTTACTTGTTTATGCGAGTCTGTACAATGTGTCGGAAGGAACTGCAGATGTTGGTTTACACCGAAGATAGACACAAAGTGCTGGAGTAACCCAGCGGGTCAGGCAGCATCTCTGGAGAAAAGGAATATGTGACGTTTCAGTTCGAGACCCTCCTTCTGACTGAGATTAAGGGGAGAGAGAAACTATAGGTATGAAAAGGTACAGAGCAAATCTGGCTCAGTACTATATTGGGCATTACCCTCACCTATAGGCGTTGAGGGGTGTATAAGAAGGAACTGCAGATGCTGGTTTACACCAAAGATAGACACAAAATGCTGGAGTAACTCAGCGGGTCAGACAGCATCTCTGGAGAGAAGGAATAGGTGATGTTTTGGGTCGGGGCTGAAGAAGGGTCTCGACGCGAAACGTCACCTATTCCATTTCTCAAGAGATGCTGCCTGTCCCGTTGAGTTACTCCAGCTTTTTGTGTCTATCTTTGGCCTTTGAGAGATGCTTGGATATGAAGGAATTCCAGGTCAATGCAGCCACTGAAGAGAGGGAGTTAACTGTCGGGATAGGGAGTGGTTCTTGATAAATATCGTGAGGGCCCAGCAAAGTTAACATTGGGGAGAAGATGTGGGGGGTGGGGGGGGCTCCAATTGCTTTTGCACTTGTTTTCACAGATGGTACTCCTACGGAGATGATTTATAGATTATCCTAGCTGGTGTAATTGGTGTAATTTTACAGTTACATCACAGTGAGATGTCGTGCATACACTCGCTGCAAGTGGAGCAGTTATTGAAGGCAAGATCACCCAGATCTGTTTGAATAGCACAGGGGAAGAACAGCTTGTAACTGAGCACAGGTGGCTGATTGTTCCAGCGCCCATTAGACTACTATTATTAGTCATATTGTGTAACGTGATGTTGTATACGTACAATGTACATTGCACTCTCTACCACTCAACACAGTCACACACACACACACACACACACACACACACACACACACACACACACACACACCCACACACACACACACACACACACACACACACACACACACACACACACACACACACACACACACACACACACACACACACCCACACCCACACCCACACACACACACACCCACACACACACACACACACACACACACACACCCACACACACACACACACACACACACACCCACACACACACACACACACCCACACACACACACACACACACACACACACACACACACACCCACACACACACACAGTGACATATAGCTGATAGAGCTTTTGCCCTACAGTGCCAGGGACCCGGGTTCAATCCCGACCTCGGGTGCTGTCTGTGAGGAGTGTACATGTCCTCCCTGTGGCCGCATGGGTTTTCTCCGGATGCTCAGGTTTCCTCCCACATCCCAAAGACGTGCGAGTTTGTTAATTATTCTCTGCAAATCGCCCTTGGTGCACAGGGACTGTATGTGAACTTGGGATAAGGTCGAACTAGTGAGAATGAATGATTGTTGGTCAGCGTGGTCTTGGTGGGCCAAAGGTTCTGTATCCATGGTGTATCTCTAAAACACACACACACACAGAGTCCATCCCTTTGTGCAATGTGTTTCCAAGTAAACTAATTCTAATAAGTGTGGGGGGGGGGGGGGGGGGGAATAGTGACTAAGTTCAAACTGAACTTGGCAAGATTTGAATGAGGTCAGGGCAGCTCAGGTTAGATCAGTTGATTGGATAGTTCTATAAAAAGAGTGTGTGAGAGAGAGAGTATGTTCCTGTGATAGTGTGTGTGTGAGAGAGAGTGTGTGTGAGAGAGAGAGAGAGTATGTCCATAATGAGTGTGTGTGTGTGTGAGAGAGAGGTCGAGTGTGTGTGTGGGAAAAGAGGGTGTGTGTGATAGAGTGAGTGTGGCTGTGTGTGTGAGAAAGAGACTGTGTGTGTGTGATAGAGAGAGAGTGTGTGTGTGATAAGGAGAGTGTGTGCGAGGGAGAGTGTGTGTGCGAGCTACAGAGAGAGTGTGTGCATGACTGAGTAAGAGAGAGAGAGTTAGACACAAGAATGGGATTGTGTGTGTAGTGATCAGTGAATCAGCACTATTTATGTTAGTAACGTCATATTGTCGTACACATTGCAATTTGAAAAACGCAGGAATTTGAAAAACATTGGAATTTGAAAAACAAGTAGGTTTGGTGTCTTGAGTTAGTTCCAGCAGTGAACATCATGGTTGATCTGTGGACTAACTCAACGTACCTGCCTTAACTCCCATTACACCTGCTTATATCACCATGCTCCACTAAGGATTATGTCAAATATTGCCCACTGATTAATCATTGATAATGATTCAGTTGTTCAGTTCAGTTGCTTCATATGTTTAAGCGACAATCCCATTGTGTGATGCCATTTATATTTTCAAAAGATTATAAACCACGGTAAAGGTAGTATTGAGCACCTTGCACTGAGACACTGTATGAGGATTGATAGGAAGGAAAGGGATTCACAGTAGATTTCATTAGTACGGATGTCAGGAGTTATGGGGCGAAGGCAGGAGAATGGGGTTGAGAGGAGCGAAAGATAGATCAGACATGATTGCATGGCGGAGTAGACTTGATGGGCCGAATGTCCTTATTCTGCTCCTAGAGCTTATGAAATGATGAATTTATTTCAGTGTGATTCTAGACCAGTCTGTTGCAGATTTTCCATGGCAGAGCTCTCTCCTGTCTATCACTCCCCCACTCATCTCCTTGCCTAAACTTAGACAGTCGCACACACGTTTAAGTAATATCTAGTTGCCTCACAGCACCAGAGACCCGGGTTCGATCCAGACCTCAGGTGCTCTCTGTGTGTGGAGTTTGCACGTTCTCCTGTGACCGTGTGGGTTTAACCTCCTAACCTGCATGTCTTTGGAGTGTGGGAGGAAACCGGAGCACCCGGAGAAAACCCACGCGGTCACAGGGAGAACTGACAAACTCTGTACAGACAGTATCCGAGGTCAGGATCGAACCCGGGTCTCTGGCGCTGTAAGGTAGCATCTC
>CM075990.1:2862137-2867996 GCA_038087875.1 Malacoraja senta | reverse complement strand
TTATAGGGATGCACTCCTGTCTAGTAGAAACAAGGAACTGCAGATGCTGGTTTACAAAAAAAAAGACACACAGTATAGGAGTAACTCAGCGGGTCAGGCAGCAACCCTGGGGAACATGGATAGGTTAATTTAGTCAGGTACATGGATAGGACAGGTTTCGAGGGATATGGGCCTAACACAGGCAAGTTGGACAAATGTAGAAAGGATATGTTGGTTGATGTGGACAAGTTGGTCTGTTTCCACGCTGCATCAGTACTTACTTGACATGCTTATGTACTTGATTAGTATGGGTGTCAGAGGTTATGGGGAGAAGGCTGGAGAATGGAGTTAGGAGGGAGAAATAGATAAACCATGATTGAATGGCAGAGCAGACTTGATGGGCCGAATGTCCTAATTCTGCTCCTATCCCTTTTGATCTTACAGGCGGTTGTTCTGCCATGTACTCCACTAAACCGCTCTCGAAAAGTGTTCATTGTTTCCCTAAATTGTATTTCTTGAAAGGTTTCAAAATGATTACTTGCACATTACAGCATGATTCATGCATAATTATTGAGGTATTAGTCTAGGCGGTGTTGTTAGACTTTTTGACTTTGGAGATACCGCGCGGAAACAGGCCCTTCAGCCCACGGAGTCCGTGCCGACCAGCGCTCCCCTAACACTAGCACCATCCTACCACACACACTAGTGACAATTTACAATTTTTAACCGACAATTAACCTACAAACACGTTCGTTTTTGGAGTGTGGGAGGGAACCAGAGCACCCGGAGAAAACCCATACAGGTCCGTACAGACAGCACCCGTAGTCAGGTTCGAACCCGTGTCTCTGGCGCTGTAATTCATCCGTTGCACCACTGTGCCACACTTTTTTGTCCAATGCATGCAACAGGGCTTATTCACTTGCTGTATCTCTAAACTAAACATAATTAAATATACTAACAAATCTCTGGTAGGTTGAGAAGCTGAAAGCTATACTTAATAGTAATATTTAAGTTTGACGATAAGTATTTCTTGAGTGTATACCGAAGATGGACACAAAATGCTGAAGTAACTCAGCGGGTCTGGCAGCATCTCTGGAGTATAAGGATGGGCGACACTTTGGGTCGGGACCAGCGCTTTATCTCATTAGAAAATGTTAGTCAAAGTTTGCGAAGCACTGTTGTGGAGCATAATGAGCTAAACTGTAGAGATGCTGGAAAAGGGCGACTGTTTTAAAACAATAACATTTAATTGATTTCTTTCAGTCCCCAGTACAAACTCTCCGCCTGTATCCTCGGCGTCCAATGATCCCGTGGGATCCTACTCCATCAACGGGATTCTGGGCATTCCACGATCGAATGGCGAGGCCAAAAGGAAACGAGATGAAGGTGAGGAGGAAACCCGATCCAGCTCTTTGTGCTGTCACCTGTAGGGCAGCTAGTGTTTCTGGCACGGCATGCTGTGTGCTACCCATCTGCTCTCTAATCATCTTCTAGTTTACACGCGGTCTAGGCTGTTGGCTTGGGCTTGTCTGCAGATGGGGTTTTAATGTTTATTGTGGAATTCGGTGCTGCGATCAGGTTGGTGTAACGTGATCCTTGGCGAGGTGTTGGTCATTAGGCCCGCATGGTTTACGTTGAGTAATGACTTCAGTAATGGTACCAATGTCCCCATGCCTCTATATGTTCTTCTACTAGTGGGCCTGACACAACCCATCTTGTGTAGGAAAGAACTGCAGATGCTGGTTTAAATCGAAGATAGACACAAAATGCTGGAGTAACTCAGCGGGACGGGCAGCATCTCCGGAGAGAAGGAATGGGTGACGTTTCGGGTTGAGACCCTTCTTCAGACCCATCTTGTGGTTGTTATCTGTGGATGGTTTCGTTCAGATGGACACAAAATGCTGGAGTAACTCAGCGGGATGGGCAGCATCTGTGGAGAGAAGGAAAGGGTGATGTTTCGGGTTGAGACCGTCCTTCAGACTGTTTAGTACTGTTTAAGTTTGGTTTATTGTCACGTGTACCGAGGTACAGTGAAAAGCATTTGCTGCGTGCTAACCAGTCAGCGGAAAGACAATACATGATTACAATCGAGCCATTTACAGTGTGTAGATACATGTTAGGCAAATAACATTCAGTGCAAGGTTGAGCCAGCAAAGTCCGATCAGGGATAGTCACGAGTCAAGAGTGTTTTATTGTCATGTGTCCCAGTTAGAACAATTAAATTCTTACTTGCTGCAGCACAACAGAAAATGTAAACATATTTCTTACATACTGTGGGTAAAGTAAGAAATGTCGCTGTGGGAAGAGAGATTTAATAGTGTGGAGCGATCGTAATATGTGATTGTAGATCTGCTTCTGCGGCTAGCCTGGGTTGAGCACCATCTTGGAAGCAGAGTGCTTTCTGTTTGGAAGCAGAAGGTGGAATATGGTGATGCTTTTTATTACATGGAAATATTTCCTTCATACATTTTAAGGGAGTGAACTGAATGTTCAGTGTTGGTGAGGAGACAATTATGCTTGGTTGATGTGACCCTTGGTTCAACAGGGACAAAGAGTGCTGTTTAAGTCATATAACGTGTCATATATTTGTGTACATTTTTACATATTTGTGCATAAAATCATGAGAGGAATAGATCGGGTAGACGCACAGAGTCTCTTGCCCAAAGTAGGGGAATCATGAACCAGAGGACAAAGGTTTAAGGTAAGGGGGGGGGAGATTTAATAGGAATCTGAGGGGTAAACTTTTTCACACAAAGGGTGGTGGGTGTATGGAACGAGCTGCCAGTGGAGATAGTTGAGGCAGGGATTATTGCAACATTTATGAAACAATTAGACAGGTACATGGATAGGACAGGTTTGGAGGGATATGGGCCAAACACAGGCAGGTGGGACTAGTAGATAGGATATGTTGGCCGGTGTGGCCAAGTTGGGCTGAAGGGCCTGTTTCCACGCTGTATGACTCTTATGACTATAAAATTAAGGTTGCTATTTAAGTTATAGAATATAAAGAGTGTTGTCTAAGTGACATATGATCTCCTGATAGAAATATGTAAGATTATGAGAGATAAATAGGTTGGACAGCCAGACCATTTTCCCAGGATGAAAGAATGGCCTAGTTTTAAGGTGAGAGGGGCAAAGTTTAAATGAGATGTGGACAACTTCTTTACACAGGGTAGACAAAAATGCTGGAGAAACTCAGCGGGGAGCGCAGCATCTATGGAGCGAAGGAAATAGGCAACGTTTCGGGTCGAGACCCTTCTTCGGACTCTGAAGAAGAAGTCTGAAGAAGGGTCTCGACCCGAAACATTGCCTATTTCCTTCGCTCCATAGATGCTGCCTCACCCGCTGAGTTTCCCCAGCATTTTTGTCTACCTTCGCTTTTCCAGCATCTGCAGTTCCTTCTTAAACATCTTTACACAGAATGGCGAGTGCCTGGATTGTGCTCTCATGGGTTTAGTTTCATTATATTTTAATTTAGTTTAATGTCATGTGTACAGTGAAAAACTCTTTGTTGCGTGCCAACCCGTCATTGGAAAGACTGTGCACGATTACAATCGAGCCGTCCTCCGTGTACAGATACAGGATAAAGGGTTTAGTACCAGACCAAGTCCAGTAAAATCTGACTGAAGATAGGGTCTTATAGTGGTGTTTAAGATATGTTTGGATAGGCATTTGGACATGTAGGGAATGGAGGGACATGGATTATGCTCAGGGAGATAAGAGGTGGTCTTGGCTTCAAGTTTGGCACAGACATTGTGGGCCGAACAGCCTGCTCTTGAGCTGTTCTATGTTCTAAGTGCTTTAACCCTTTGGGTATTGGAAGATTGTATAATTTGTTGTGTGAATCATTTCATATAAAAAATGCAAATTATCTTCTTAATTTCATATCAAAGTAAATGAACAAACATTTTGTTCTGCGATCTCTCTGCCACAGGACTTTACATGTCATTTTTAGATTATTGCAAAAGTGACAATTGTGTAAAGATAGAGCTAATTGACAACAACCCAATGTGTAAAATGTTAAATCGCATTATTTACCCTCACTGGCTATTTAGTTGACTTTAGTTTAGAGATACAGCATGGAAAAGGCCCTTCGGCCCATCAAGTCCATGCCGACCAATTATGACCCGTTCACAATAGTTCTATCCTACACACTGGGGACAATGCACAGAAGCCAATTAAGCTGCAGACCCGCACGTCTTTGGAGTGTAGGAGGAAACCGGAACACCTGGAGGAACCCCACGCAGTCACGGGGAGAACGTGCAAACTCCACACAGGCAGCACCCGTAGTCAGGATCAAACGTAGTCGGGTCCGTGGCGCTGTGAGGCAGCGGCTCCACCGTTGCGGCATCTTCCAAGAAAACTTACCAAAGGAGGTCCACTCAATGACACAAAACGTTCAACAGAAACATTGATTCTGAATGGAAGAAAAGCATAATTAGTGACTCCCTATCATTGATTTCAGTAAAAGTTGTAAATTGTCCCTAGTGCGTAGGATAGTGTTATGGCCCTGTCCCACGGTACGAGTTCATTCAAGAGTTCTCCCGAGTTTGCCCTGATTCGAACTCGGAGATTTACGGTAATAGCCGCTCGCAGGTACTCGGGGCTCTCGTGGACATTTTTCAACATGTTGAAAAATCTTCACGAGTCTTCCCGAGCTCACCGCGTTTCCCGAGTACCTGCCGTTAGCGTTACGAGCCACTAAGAGACGTCCCCGAGCTCCGACATACCCGCTACGTACATTCTACTTGCTTCCATGAGTTTGATTTTTTTTAAAACTCGGGAGAGCTCTTGAACGAGCTCGTACAGTGGGACAGGGCCATTAGACTATAGGGTGATCAATGGTTGACGCGGACTCAGTGGACCGAAGGGCCTGTTCCTGTGCTGTATCTCTAAAGTAAAGTAAATTAAACTCACTGAGGAGATCAGTATTGAGGGTGAAGACATGAGAGGCAAGGTCTCGTGGAATTAGCAGGTATAGCTTGGATTGTGAAGTGATAGGAGCAGAATTAGGCCATTCAGCCCATTAAGTCTACTCTGCCATTCAATCATGGCTGATTTATCTCTCCCTCCTAACCCCATTCTTCTGTGGCAAAGAATTCTACAGATTCACCACCCTATGACAAAAGGTCAGACTGGAAGCCTGACTGGAATAACCGGGAACGATTCGGAGAGCCACCAACATTTGGCTGTAGTGAAATCTTGAGGACATTGGGTTAAATTGGACTATGTACTGTTGTTGGCAAAGACCGTTTGTACTTTTGACAATACTGATGCAATCTCTCCTGTCATCTTCTCAGTTTTGTTGATGGTTTTCTAATGACTGGATTATTGATTGCAGCGTATGTGCATAGGATAATTTGGAAGCAATGCTTTGTGAGACAATAATTCTTATTCTTTATCCTTGTTACGTAAGAGGAGAGGCTTGTGTTCGAAAGCAATGGCATTTTGGATCCCCTCAGCAACAGTACGACTGAGTTCATAAAGGTTTTTTAACACTAGGTGCAGCAACATAATTATAGTGTAACTTTATACGTTCTATCAGGTTCATTGCAGTTGCAAAACTGAAACCATTTTAATAATATGCCGAGATACTTAAGATAGCAAGGTAGCTCAGGTAGCATAGTGATCACAGATACCTCCTGGCTTGTCAACAATCTCACCCTTACTTTTCAAGTTCAGTGCCTTTAGTTTAGTTAAGTTTAGTTTAGTTTAGTTTAGTTTAGAGATACAACGCGGAAACAGGCCCTTCGGCCCGACCAGTCTGCTCTGACCAGCGATCCCCGCACACTTACACTAACCTACACACACTATGGACAATATACATTTATACCAAGCCAATTAACCGACGTGTTTTTGAGTGTGGGAGGAAGCCAACGA
>CM075990.1:2812137-2857137 GCA_038087875.1 Malacoraja senta | reverse complement strand
GTGTGAATGCATGTGTGTGTGTGGGCACGCATGGTATCTGGTGTGTGTGTGTGTGAGTGAGTGAGTGTGTGAGTGTGTGTGTGTGAGTGTGTGTGTGTGTACGTGTGTGTGTGTGTACGTGTGTGTGAGTGTGAGTGAGTGAGTGTGTGAGTGTGTGAGTGTGTACGTGTGAGTGAGTGTGTGAGTGTGTGAGTGAGTGAGTGTGTGAGTGTGTGAGTGTGTGAGTGTGTGAGTGTGTGAGTGTGTACGTGTGTGTGAGTGAGTGAGTGTGTGAGTGAGTGTGTGAGTGAGTGAGTGTGTGAGTGTGTGAGTGAGTGTGTGAGTGAGTGAGTGAGTGTGTGAGTGTGTGAGTGTGTGAGTGAGTGTGTGAGTGAGTGAGTGAGTGAGTGAGTGTGTGAGTGTGTGAGTGTGTGAGTGAGTGTGTGAGTGTGTGAGTGTGTACGTGTGAGTGAGTGTGTGTGTGTGTGTGCGAGTGTGTGTGAGTGTGTACGTGAGTGTGCGAGTGTGAGTGAGCGAGTGTGTGTGTGTGAGTGTGTGCGTGAGTGTGCGAGTGTGTGTGTGTGTGTGAGTGATGTGTGAATGCAAGGGTACAGTGTGTGAAAGTGATGGTGTGGTTAGTGTGTCTATGTGTCTGGTGCAGTGTGTGAGTGTGTGCTTGTGGTGTACTTTGTTTGTAGTGTGAGTGTGAGTGTGAACACGTGTAGTGTGCTCTGCCTTAATACATATGTGATGCAGTGTATGTGTGTTATGTGAGTGGAGCGATGTGTGAGTGCATGCATGTCTGATCCTACCTGTGGGACGTATGAGTGAGTATATGCTTTAGTATAATGTGTGCCTATGATTAAATTCAAGAGCTGGATGGGTAACACCTTACCTTCTATGGTAAAATAGTTGAGCAGCACTGTGGGGCGGCAGGGTGGCGCAACGGTAGAGTTGCTGCCTCACAGCACCAGAGACCCGGGTTCGATCCTGACTACGGGTGCTGTCTGTACGGAGTTTATTCATTCTCCCCGTGACCTGCGTGGGTTTTCTCCAGGCTCTCCGGTTTCCTCCCACACTCCAAACACGCACAGGCTTGTAAAAATGGTAAATTGTCCCTCGTGTATGTAGAATAGTCTTAGTGTGTGGAGATCGCTGGTCGGCACGGACTCGGAGGGCTGAAAGGCCTGTTTCCGCACTGTACCTCTAAATTAAACTAAACACTCCCTTTCTGCACTCTCAGATCTTCACTCTCACACACATAAATTACACCTTCAGTTCATAAATAAACATAAATCCACTGTTGTGAAGACTCTGTGTAAAGGTGGCAGCTGAACAAGGAGCTTTTGGCAGGTTTTGTTTTCTTGAAGCAACCCTTTGAAGCCAGTGTTTCTCTCTCTGACACGGCATTGATGCGATTCTTCCTTTTGGCATTACCAAGAACAATTCACAGCGGCCGCACACGGCTTACATTTATTTCATTAGTGGTTATAGATAGTAAGAAGATTCTTCATCTTCTGTGGTTTATTAGTAAGGTGATATCTTTAAACAAAGGCCCCTTGTTTATTAAGTGAGATATTGTGCAGAATTTCTGTTTAATTATCAGTCCAAAGATGTGCAGGTCTGCAGGTTAATTGGCTTGGTGTAAATGTAAAATTGTCCCTCGTGAGTGTGTATGGTAGTGTTAGTGTGCGGGGATCGCTGGTCGGTGGGCCGAAGGGCCTGTTTCCGTGCTGTATCCCTGAAATAAACTAAAGAATGAATGTTATGATATTGAGTTCTTATTTAGTTAACAGCATGAACATTTGAATAGACCTGTTCTTTGAATCCCCTTTGCATCTTTATATGAAAGTGAATACCGTTTGATAAGATTTATTAGGAAGCTGATTTCTCTGCGAGGTAAGCCTCGTTGCTCCAAGGTTATTCAGTCTCAAGATATTTGGGATGTATCACATGGCCATTGAAAACGAGTGGGAAAATATCAAACGGAACCTTGTGTGTTTTCCTCCTGTCTCCACTTTTTGATTATGACAAATGTGTAATTGGGCGGTAACGTTTGTTTGACTGGGTGAAGTGGTTAGAGGCTGGGAATGACTTGGAAACGAAGGTAGGATTCTTAAGGGCCCGTCCCACTTGGGAGTCATTTGCGCGTCACGCAGGTGGCGCGCGAAGATTTCGTGAATCCCCAAATCCTGGGGCGCCGCGCGCGACCGCGCGTCACTGCCTACGCCACCACGCACCGTGCGCGCATTGTGACGCGTAAATGGTGACGTGTAAATGACGCGTAACTTACGCCCAAGTGGGACAGGCCCTTTAGTTTGTATGAGGTGGTGATGGTATCTATACAGCGTGGAAACAAGCCCTTCGGCCCACCGAGTCCACACCGACTATCGGTCAACCATAGTTCTATTCCATACACTTGAAACATTTCACAGCAGCACACAGATATGTAAACACTGTACCCTGTAAAACATAATGAACAACAAAGAAAAGTTGAGTATATATATAAAAATGTAGTCTATAACTAGATAATAATAGGAGGTACATAAAAATGCTGGAGAAACTCAGCGGGTGCAGCAGCATCTATGGAGCGAAGGAAATAGGCAACGTTTCAGCCCGAAACGTTGCCTATTTCCTTCGCTCCATAGATGCTGCTGCACCCGCTGAGTTTCTCTAGCATTTTTGTGTACCTTCGATTTTCCAGCATCTGCAGTTCCTTCTTTAACACTAGATAATAATAGTTTAGTTTAGTTTAGTTTTGAGATACAGTGGAGAAGGCCCTTCCCCCCACCGAGTCTGCACCGACCAGCGATTACCCTGTGCACTAACGCTACCCTACACACCAGGGACAATTTTCGTCAAAGCCAAATAACCTACAAACCCACACATCTTTGGAATGTGGGAGGAAACCGATGCACCCGGAGAAAACCCACAAGGTCACAGAGTGAACGTGCAAACTCCGCACAGACTGCTCCTGTAGTCAGCATTGAACACAAGTCTATAAAACAGCAACTCTACAGTTGTGCCACCATGCTGCCCTGGTAATATCATCTCATGTTACATGTTTATCATGGCCTGATCTCCACTTACACCCCCCCCATGGAACTCAACCAACAGATGTACACCAATTCGTTAAATTCAAATTCAATTGTACAGAATTGAAAGGAGCTTTGGCTCATCAAACCTTAAAAGAGCAAAAACTCAAAGCCTTGGATATTTTTTCTCACCCGCTGAATGATACCAACGGCAGGCAGATCAGAAGATGTCCTGGTACGCTTGCTCCTGGGCCTGGCCAAGATGGCCATGCGTGGGTCAGGGTCGGTGCCAGGTAGACCAGGGCTCTGCCCAAGGCGACTGCCTGCCTCTTTTCCAAGGTTACATCCGTGCCTGTGTGTGCCTTGAAAGAGAACGTGGGATGTCCACTGGCCCTGTGGGCGAGTCCCAGGACCGCCGGGCATTGCTGGGAGTTGACTATATCCCACATCAGGGTTGTGATAATGCCATTTGATATTTAGTTCCACATTTGACAGTCTGGTCGTATGGTGGTGAGTGTTTTGTCATCGTTCAATGTGTAAATATTTTTTTAAATAGCTGAATAAATGTAATTTTGTTAAAAAAAATAAGACAAAACATTTCCCCAGAAGCTGGTGGTGCAGCGGTAGAGTTGCTGCCTCACAATGCCAGAGACCCAGGCTCAATCCTGTCTGCAGGTGCTGTCTGTGCAGAGTTTGTCTGTTCTCCTTCTGACCATGTGGGTTTTCTCCGGGTGCTCCGGTTTCCTCCCACACTCCAAAGACGTGCGGGTTTGTAGATTATTGGCTTCGGTAAATTGTCCCCAGTGTGTAGATAGAATTTGAGTTCTGGGTGATCGCTGGTCGGCGTGGACACGATGGGCCGAAGGGCCTGTTTCCGCGCTGTATCTCTAAACTAAAACTCAAAGACATTTCCCCAGAAGATGGGCGCCACAGATGTGCTGGTTTGTAGGTTAATTGACATCTATAAATTGTCCCAAGTGTGCGGGATAGAACTAGTGTACGTGACGATAGCTGGTTGGCGCGGACTCGTGGGCCGAGGGGGCTGTTTCCACGCTGTATCTCTGAAACAAACTAAAAGATGGTGTCCTACTTCGGAATCAAAGGATATGGGGAGAGGGCAGGAACGGGATACTGATTCTGGATGATCAGCCATGATCACATTGAATGATGGTCCTGGCTCGAAGGGCCGAATGGCCCACTCCTGCACCTATTTTCTATTTTTCTCTGTTTACTTCCAACTATCTCTTCTAATCAGCAGTTTCCCCTTCTCCGTCTGCCGATATTTTTCATTAACAAGAGGCAAGTGTTTCAAGGAACATGATGAAAGCGAGCACTTCTTTGGTTGTGCGCTCGTGATTTTCCCCCTGGTGATTGCCTGCGTATTTTTCCAGGAAATTAGTCTTCATTTCTTGCGAGACTCCAGGACTGCAGGGGGATTGTGCAAGTGACTGCCAACTTAACTCTTAAAAAGTCTCCTGATAAGGCAGCCAGCGTTAACCTGAAGCCAACGAGTCTTTGTGGCCAGACGCAAACTGTGTGGTAACTGAGGCGAATGCGGTTCACAGAATCAGTTTAATCATTTCCTTCATCGACTCCCACTTCTGTCCACCTGTTCCTTCGGGCTTTTTTTTATGTTTCCACCCCCCCCCCCCCCCGATTGTTGGTTCATTGCTTATTTCACAACTTGAAAAATGTAAACACCTCGTGATGGCTCCGAAGTTAGCGAGGTCCAACTCACTGGCAGAACCTTAGAAAGGTTACTATAGAAACTGTTCGAATCACGCTGTCTTGCAAGTCGCCACTCATTAAAGCATGTTTTTGTGCCGCTGCAAGGGACCATGTTGTGAGGAATGCTTGTCGCTCCATTAAAACTGCAGGAGTCATTCCCAGTCACCCCAATCACTTCCTCCTCTTTATTGGGATATCAGCACTTTTTTTTCTTAAATGAAAACAAACGTTTCCCATCCACAATAGCTGGAAAAGCTGCTGTAATTAAACACAATCCTCACAGACCCACTGGGCACAGCCTATTCAAATCTTTCTGCCACAGAATGGATAAAGTCCTTTATTTTATTTTTTTTCCTTTTACCTTTTCTTCCCTTTCTCTTGAAGGAATTGACTCCTTGCTGTGCCCCAAACATTGGACACTTCTGTCCCTCTGCCAATTAGTCACCAGGAAATCTTGGCAAGGAATACTACGGGCCATTGTCACGCATGGATTGTCACAGCTGTGCCCTCTCCGTCCACTGTCCAAACTCGCCCTAATGATCAGAGAACTCCAGCAGATTGGTTTTTTTTTAAATTTAATTTTCCCGGATTAGCAGACCGACCAGTACTGCTCAATGAGTCTGAAGAAGGGTCTCAACCCGAAACATCACCGATTCCCCTTTCTGGAGAAACAAAGAGCTTGTTAGTTTAGCTTTTTGGGATGCAGTGCGGAAACAGGCCCTTCGGCCCATCAAGTCTACACTGACCAGCGATCCCCGCACATTAACCCTATCCTACACACACTAGGGACAATTTTACATTTACACCAAGCCAATTAACCTACAAACCTGTACGTCTCCTGGAGTGTGGGAAGAAACCGAAGATGTCGGAGAAAACCGACATTGTCATGGGCAGAACGTGCAAACTCCGTACAGACAGCACCCGGGATTGAACCCAGGTGTCTGGCGCGGCAAGTGCTGTAAGGCAGCAACTCTACCGTTGCGCCACCGTGCCGCCCAACTGCAGATGCTAACTCAGCGGGTCAGGCAGCATCTCTGGAGCACGTAGATTTTGGCCACTAAGACCATGTCCACCATTGATCACCCGTTAGCACCAGTTCCATATTATCCCACGTTCGAATGTAATCCCTACACACTAGGGGGCTATTTTACAGAAGCTACTGAGTCCACTCTGCCCATCGATTACCCGTCCACACTAGTTCAATGTTATTCCAACACAATTTTACAGAGGCCAATTAACATTTTTTAAAAACCCACATCCCTTCAGGACACTCAGGATCAAACCCGGGTGTCTGGCGCTGTGAGGCAGCAACTCTACCGCTGCGCCACCCTGTCGTGCCGATAGACATGACTTCTTCTTCTTCTTCTGCTCGCGAGTGAAACATAAACCAAAGGAATAGTTCGATCTGAAGCCGGGTGTTGAGCAGCCAGGTTGTTGTCTCTGTTGGCGTCAATGTCTGCCAGGCCCTGACAGAGCTCCATTTGGTGGGTGGTAGAGCGGGCACCCAGAGATGACATGGTTGGCTGTCTGTTGTTCTGCTAGACATGACCATGTTGAAGGATAGGTTAGGCTTGAGGGGCCAAGTGGCCTTCTTGTGCTGTTTGTCATTCAAATGGACTGCAAGATGAGAACAGCCTTTCAAACCTTCTTAATTCTCCCACTCAGGGGACCATAACATATCCAATTATTTCTTAAATGGTTTGTGAAATTTGGTCTCTTTATTTGGGAAATGGTTGTATGTGTTGTTTGCTCTCTGTGTAAGAACCAATTTCCTCATGGTGATGTCACATTTGTCTTCCACCCCATTTAAACTCATTATATTGCAGCTTAAAGTAATCTTCTGAACATCCCTCTTTGGCTTATTAGTTTAGTTTAGAGATACAGAGCAGAAACAGGTCCTTCGGCCCACCGAGTCCACACCGACCAGCGATCACCTTGTACACTAGCACTACCCTACACACTAGGGGCCATTTACAATTTTTACCAAACCTAATGAACCTACAAGCTTGCACGTCTTTGGAGTGTGTGAGGAAACCGGAGCACCCGGAGAAAACCCCCAAGCTCCAACGTACAAACTCCATACAGACAGTACCCGTAGTCAGGATCAAACCCGGGTCTTTGGCGCTGTAAAGGCAGCAACTCTACCGCTGCACCACCGTGCCGCAATTATTGTTGGGATAAATTCACCAGAATGTGTATCTCATGTTTAAAGAAGATGTGCGTGCCTAGGTTTTCATACAGAGGGTGGTGACTGCCTGGGACTCGCTGCCAGGGGTGGTGGTGGAGGCAGATACAATAGAGGCATTTAAAAGACCTCTAGATCGGTGTGCAGGGAATGGGGGGTTGATGGATTATGTGCCAGGATATGGATAATATGCAGGCAGGCATCATGTATGGCACAGGCATTGTGGGCCGAAGGGCCTGTCCCTGTGCTGTACGGGTCTACGTTCTATAAGTGTGGGCTCGGGGTAGGCAGATACACAGTGGCTATCAGCTCTGGGGTATTTGCAGGAGTATAAACACAGGCAAAGTATACTGATATCTGAAGGTTGAAATATATACAGTAACGTTAGTACATAGGAGAATGCAAGCTAGGAATTGTGCTTCAAGCTAAGCACTTCATACTATTGCTTGCTTCCAATCAATCAAAATTATTTACTGCACTAACATTTCAGTTCCAGTTATATCCACTAATATAAATTAACTAAATAACAGTTATTCCATAAGCTAGGGGACTGTTCATTTCACCTCTACCCCATTGTGGACATTGGACTATGTCTCTGGAACAGGTGCACTGCAAAGCTGAAAGCTATATTCTGCACTCTGTATCTTCACCTTTGTTCTATCTATTGCAGTTGTGTTTGGATTTATTGTCTTCCCGCATAGTTTGGTTTGAATTTTAGTTTTTTAGTTTATTCAGTTTTAGAGATGCAGCGCGGAAACGGACCGTTCGGCCCACCGAGTCCGCACCGACCAGTGATCCCCGCACACTAACACTATCCTACACACACTAGGGACAATTTACAATTATACCAAAACAATTAACCTACAAACCTGTACGTGTTTGGAGTGTGGGAGGAAACCGGAGATCCCGGAGAAAACCAGCGCAGGTCTCGGGGAGAGCGTACTAACTAACTATGTACAGACAGCATCCGCAGTCAGGATCAAACCCGGGTCTTTGGCGCTGTCAGGCAGCAACTGTATCGCTGCGCCACCATGCTGCCATAGTTCCGTTTCATAAGTGATAGGAGCAGAATTAGGTCATTTGGCCCATCAAGAATACTCTGCCATTCAATCATGGCTGGTCTATCTTCCCCTCATTGACTTAGCCTCCATGGCCGTCTGTGGCAATGAATTCCACAGATTCACCACCCTCTGAACTAAATAAATTCCTCCTTATCTCCTTCCTAAGGAACGTCCTCTTTTTCTGAGGCTATGAACTCTGATCCTAGACTCTCCCACTAGGGGAAACATCCTCTCCACATCCACTCTATCCAGGCCTTTCACTTTTCTGTAAGTTTCAAAGAGGTGTCCCTTCATCTTTCTAAACTCCAGCGAGTACAGGCCCAGTGCCGTCAAACGCTCATCATATGTTAACCCACTCATTCCGGGGATCATTCTCATAACCTCCTCTGGAGCCAACACATACGATCCGATCTGATACAATCAATGGAACTTTATTTATCCCAGTTAATCTGCCAACAGTCATGGAAACACAAAAATACAAAACATGAAATTAAAGTAACAAGTGGAAAGGATTGGGAAGGCAAAGATTAGGGAAGGGGGGGGGGTGAAGGCCTCAGTGTCAGTCGACCCCACGGCGGAAGGGGGAGGAGTTGTACAGTTTGATAGCCACAGGGAAGAAGGATCTCCTGTGGTGTTCTGTCCTGCATCTTGGTGGAACCAGTCTGTTGCTGAAGGTGCTCCTCAGGTTGACCAGTGTGTCATGGAGGGGGGTGAGCTGTATTGTCCAGGATGCTCCGCAGATCCTGGCCACAGTTACTGACTGTACGGAGTTTGTATGTTCTCTGAGTGGGATTTCTTTAGGTGCTCCGGCTTCTTCCCACATTCCAAAGACATGCGGGTTTGTAGGTTAATTGGCTTCTGTAAAATGTCCCCTGTGTGAAGGATAGAATTGGTGTGAATGGGTGATTGTTGGTCGGCATGGACTCTGTGGGCTGAAGGGCCTGTTTTCACTATGCATCAGTAACCTAAACTAAACTAAACTAAACTAAAAGAACATGCAAACTCCACACAGACAGCACCCGAGGTCAGGATCGAACTGGTGCAGATGTTCCCAACATCTGCAGTTTTATTTTAACATTTTCATTTGGAGTATTAACTATAGGGTAGTCACTTTGAAGATCAAGAGACAAGAGTGTTGTATTGTCATGTGTCCCAGATAGAACAATGAGATTCTAATTACTTGCAGCGGCACAACAGAATATGTAAACATCGTACACTGTAAACTATATCATAAACGAGAGAGAAAAAAGTCCAGTGTGTGTATATATACACATACTCACAATTACACACACACACACACATACTCAAAAACAAACTCTAGAAGTGCTATTATAATAATAATAATAATAAGTCAAGTCAAGTCAAGTGAGTTTATTGTCATGTGTCCCTGGTAGGACAATGAAATTCTTGCTTTGCTTCAGCACAACAGAACATAGTAGGCATTTACTACAAGGCATTCTATAAATATATACACAATGGTCAATATACTGATAAAGTGCAAATAACAGTATTGGCTAATAAAGTTCAGTGTTATGTCCGAGCCAGGTTTAATAGCCTGATGGCTGTAGGGAAGTAGCTGTTCCTGAACCTGGTCGTTGCAGTCTTCAGGCTCCTGTACCTTCTACCTGAAGGTAGTAGGGAGATGAGTGTGTGGCCAGGATGGTGTGGGTCCTTGATGATGCTGCCAGCCTTTTTGAGGCAGCGACTGTGGTAGATCCCCTCGATGGAAGGGAGGTCAGAGCCGATGATGGACTCTATTGTAGTTCGGAGCTTATTTGAGGTTGTCGTGTTCAATAGCCTGATGGCTGAAGGGAAGAAGCTGCTCCTGAACCTGGACGTTACAGTTTTCAGGCTCCTGTACCTTCTTCCCGATGGCAGTGGTGAGATGAGAGTGTGGCCAGGGTGGTGTGGGTCTCTGATGAGGCTGGCTGCCTTTTTGAGGCAGCGACTCTGATAAATCCCTTCGATGGTGGGGAGGTCAGAACCGGTGATGATGAGTGGCTTCAATGAGGTACACAGATGCTGGGGTGCTCGTTAACGGCAGCTGATTATTTTGTGGATTTGCCCCACAGTTAATATACAGAGTAAGGTATTTGCATTGAGACCTGTGCACCGTCAGGTGTAGGTTGAAGATAGATACAAAGTGCTGGAGTAACTCAGCGGGTCAGGCAGCATCTCTTTAACAAATCCACTATCACATTATACCTGACCATTTCAAAGTCTGCATGATATAGTGAAAGAGATATTGACATATGTGTAGAAAGGAACTGCAGATGCAGGTTCAAACCGAAGATGCTGATTTATACCAAAGATAGACTCAAAGTGCTGGAGTAACTCAGTGGGTCAGGCAGCATCTCTGGAGAAAAAGGATGGGTGACATTTCGGGTCAGGAGCCTTTTTTGGAGCCGAACCGTCGCCCATCCTTTTTCTCTAGAGATGCTGCTTGACCCGCTGGGTTACCCCAGCACTTTGTGTCTACCTTTGGTGTAAACCAGTATCAGCAGTTCCTTGTTTCTACATGTGTGTGTGTGTGTGTGTGTGGAAGTGTGTGGACAATCTGGAGAGTCCTGTACTTCCCACAAACTCTTCCTTTGAAGTCACTTTGGAATCCCGCTGGAGTTTACCAGAATCACCAGGGGCTTTCGCAGAGTGCGATTTCAATGGGCAGACCGAGTGCGTCCGAGACTGATTTATGTTTGAGGAAGTAATTCGCAGAAGAAGCACGGGACTGAGGAGAGAAATAAAAGGGTTGAGGTGTTAAGTGTCAATGCAGAGTGCTTAGTGAGGGAGTGCACATTTGCTCAATGCATCTGTTTCAAATGATTTGCCTAATCGACGGTTTCCTTGGATTTAAATCTCCGCCACATTCTTGTCAGTCTGCGGTGGGAGGAAGGTTCAGAGGTCAGATCGCTGAATCAAAATACCGCCGCTCGAAGCAGCCTTAGTTATGTGACTGTGTCTCCTAATCCTCCAGGAAGCATCTTTGGTATCTAGCAATCCTGTCACAGTGGGTCTACGCTAATTCAAATGTTTAGTTTAGTTTAGTTTAGTTTATTGTCACATGTGCCGAGGTGGTACATTAAAATGCTTTCGTTGTGTGCTAACCAGCCAGTGGAAAGACAATACACGATTACAATCAAGCCATTTACAGTGTACAGATACATGATAGGGGAACAACATTTAGTGCAAGGTGAAGCCAGCAAAGTCCGAACAAGGATAGTCCAAGGGTCCAAATGTCTAAATAACACTGCGTATATACCTGTTGCATAATGCAGGTGACTTCAATTGCACTTTCACCATTTTACACCATTAAACATAGAGATTTATTCAAATATAAATATTGATGATTGAACTGTTAAGCTGGAATCTTTAGTTCACATTTTAAGGCATCAACTCATTATTTCGCAAGATCATCCATCGACTCACAACCACACTTTGCTTTTGACTTTGAGACTTTAGAGAAACAGCATTTAGACAGGTACATGGATATGACTGCTTTAGAGGGATATGGGCCAAACGCAGGCAGGTGAGACTAGTGTAGCTGGGACATGTTGGTCAGTGTGGGCAAGTTGGGCCGAAGGGCCTGTTTCCACGCTGTATGTCTCTATGACTCTAAACATACATTAAACAAGACACACAATAAATAGGAATGGTAAACGCAGACAGAGACAACATTTACTACCACCACAACTGGACTCTCTTTGGACTTTGATGGCTTTACCTTGCACTAAATGTTATTCCCTTATCATGTATGTGTACACTGTAAATGGCTCGATTGTAATCAT
The DNA here is from genome assembly GCA_038087875.1 of Malacoraja senta. Taxonomy (NCBI): domain Eukaryota; kingdom Metazoa; phylum Chordata; class Chondrichthyes; order Rajiformes; family Rajidae; genus Malacoraja; species Malacoraja senta. The sequence continues at coordinate 2,845,364 of CM075990.1, read as the reverse complement.
GTGTTGTCTTTCCTCTGACTGGTCAGCATGCAACAAAAGCATTTTAATATACCACCTCGGTACATGTGACAATAAACTAAACTAACTCACTAAGTAGCTTGGAGTAAATTTCACTCTGTGAAACAACAAACTCCGTCCTTGATTCCCTGTGCGAACGGATGGCTCGTTTGCGACAGATTTCATCGACTTTAACCGAAATCCATCATGAAGAGGGCCGTAATAGAGAGGGCAGACTGTATGATGAATTGATAGATTTAACTGAAACGGTAAAGGACACCAATGGAGTATTAAATGGTTGCCGTCAGTATTGTGGATTCTAACGCAGGGTCTGATTTCTGGTGGTTTTGTTTATCAAATTTTTATTTCATTGCTATCCTGTTCCCTCTGGAAGACAGCGAGACATAAATCACATTGCGTGTCTATTTTAACTGCAGAAAAAAGTCATCAAACGACATGCTGACAGTGTCTGTGCTTCCAAATTTGAGTGGTGCCTGGAGAAGGTGTTTTAAGCTGCGTTAGAGTTGTGTAAAAATCCCACTGGACATAAACCTGTGATCAGCAGTGACAGTTTGAAATGAGGAATTAAGCTTAATTAAATAACACGGATGTGGAATTTTTCTACTGACTCAATTTTGGAGATTTTTATTATTGAATAGAGTCAAAGAGTCAAGAGTGTTTTATTGTCAAGTGTCCCAGACGGAACAATGGAATTCTTACTTGCAGCAGCACAACAGAATGTGTAAACATAGTACACTGTAAGCAATATAATAAATGAAAAAAAAAAAGTTCAGTGTGTGTGTATATATATATATATGTACACACACAAATACACACAAATCTACAGGGGCAGAACAGAAAAGTAGCAACACATAGGCACAAACACACACAAAAGCACGCACAGACACGAACACACATACACGAACACACATACACGAACACACACACACACACACACACACACACACACACACACACACACACACACACACACACACACACACACACACACACACACACGCACACACACACACGCACGCACACACACACACACACACACACACACACACACACACACACACACACACACACACACACACACACACACACATAAATATATATATATATATATATATATAATTTGTTTACTTTTATCTGTATGCATTTGTGAAGATCTCGGAGAAAATCCACGCAGTATATACACGCACACATACATACAGATAAACGCCAACAAACAATAATGGTGCTGAAAGAGAAAACCAATGCCCCCAAGTAGGGCGGCACGGTGGCGCAGCGGTAGAGTTACTGCCGTACAGCGCAAGAGACCCGGGTTCGATCCTGACTACGGGTGCTCGTTTGTACGGAGTTTGTACGTTCTCCCCGTGACCTACGTTGGTTTTCTCCGAGATCTTCAGTTTGCTCCCACACTCTAGAAATACAGGTTTGTAGGTTAATTGGCTCGGAATAAATGTTAAAAAAATTGTCCCTAGTGTGTGTAGGATAGTGTTAATGTGCAGGGATCGGTGGTCGGTGCGGACTCGGTGGGCCGAAGGGCCTGTTTCCGCACTGTATCTCTATACTAAAGTTAACTAAAGTCTGTAGTTCTGAGCTTATTTAGTCTTTCCTGAAACTACAATTCTCCTGCCTAAACATAATGGAGATGCTTCTTACAACCAACCTCCGGAGATTACCATTTTAGTCTTTATATCTTAACCTTCACAGAGGAGATTTCTATCTTAGAAGCTGAAGGGCAAGATTGAGTAGATATCTTCTGCGCATTGGTGATAGCTATATGAAGCCTGTGCAATTGGTGATAGGTTTCAAAAGAAGTAAATTACTTTGGCGTGCTGGGAGTTTGTGCTTTTAACTCTAGAATGCATAAAAAGTTCAAGAGACTAACCTCAGTCACAAAGAAAATAAACAAAACTTTGTAACGTTTAAGCACCAGTTGGACAGGTACATGGATAGGACATGTGTAGGAAGGAACAGCAGATGTTGGTTTAAACCGAAAACAGACACAAAAAGGTGGAGTAACTCAGCAGGACAGGCAGCATCTCTGGAGAGAAGGAATGAGTAACGTTTCAGCTCGAGACCCTTCTTCAGACTGGATAGTCTGATATTACATGGATAGGACATGTTTAGAGGAATATAGGCCAAACGCAGGCTGGTGTGACTAGTGTAGCTTGGACATGTTGGCCGGTGTGGGCAAGTTGGGCAAGAAGGTCCATGATGTATAACTCTATGAATCTATGACAAAACTTTGAATAAAATATCACCAAAACAGATAGGAAAAAAAAAGGAAGCCTAAACAAATGTTAAATGGTAGAATTTAACATTTAAGGTACATGTACAAAGGGGCGGTATGGTGGCACCACAGACAGAGCTACAACCTTACAGCACCAGAGACCCTGGTTCGATCCTGACTACAGGAGCTTCGCTGTACGGAGTTTGCACGTTCTCCCCGTGACCTGCGTGGGATTTCTCCGAGATCTTCGGTTTCCTCCCACACTCCAAAGACGTACAGGCTTGTAGGTTAATTGGCATGATGTAAATGCAAAATTTTCCCGAGTGTGTGTGGGGTAGTGTTAATGTGCTGGGATCCCTGGTCGGTGTGGACTAGGTGGGCTGAAGGGCCTGTTTCCGTGCTGTATCTCTAAACTTGTCTGAAGAAGGGTCTCAACCCGAAACGCCAGCCATTCCTTCTCTCCAGAGATGCTGTCTGACCCGCTGAGTTACTCCAGCACTTTGTGTCTATCTGAACTAAACCATCAACATATAACAACTACAAGATGGGTCTGAAGAAGGGTTTCGACCTGAAATGTCACCCGTGTCTATCTTTGGTTTAAACAAGCATCTGCAGTTCCTTCCGACACTAAACGAAATTGAGAATGGAAATAATGTTCATAAATACTTCCCTGGTGCAATATAGCTACAAGGTTTATCCAGTAGGTGGTGTTGTGGGGGGAGTTCCAAATTAACTTCATCAACACCTTGTCTGTAAGAAAAGGTTCCTATTCATCAACTGTTTGTGGGGAACTTACAAGAAATGTACTGAGAATATTATTAAAAACTTCAAAACCACAATTTGGTGATTTTGAATTTCCCAGCTCCCTCAGAAATGGGCAGCACATTGAACTGCAGATGCTATCTTTGGGCCAAAGCTAGACACAAAATGCTGGAGTAACTCAGCGGGTCAGGCAGCATTTCTGGAGAAGATGCCAAACATTTTAACTCCCCTCTCCCTTTCCCACACTGACTTTTCTGTCTTGGGCCTCCTCCACTGTCAGAGTGAGGCCACACACACATTGGATGAACAGCACCTCATATTCGCTTATGCAACTCACAACTTAGATTTATTTATTTAATTTCATCCCCTTGCATCCCCTCTCTTATACCCACCTACCCCCCCCCCCCTCAGTCCTCTCGCTAATTCCACTGTTCATATCCCTTTGGTATCACCTCGTCCCCAGCCAACATTGGACCATTGTGGGCTCCACCTTTCCTGAGCCACTGATGCAGGCTGTGGTTCGTTCTGTACCTTCTCACGCCTTCAGTTTCCCTCTCCCCGACTCTCAGTCTGATGAAGGGTCTCGACCCGAAACGTCACCCATTCCTTATCCCCGGACATGCTGCCTGACCCGCTGAGATACTCCAGCATTTTGCGTCTATCTCTAGAGAAAATGGATAGGTGACGTTTCGGGTCGGGGACCCTGTTCATTTGCCGAATGTTTTATTTATGCTGCATTTTAGATTCCATCAAATTTCATGCTGAACAAATCTCAAATCAATAGCTACAAAAAGTAAACAAAATCAATAAATAAAACAACAGGAAATCTTGCAATCACTTTTCCTAAAAAATTGAGACGATTTAGCCTGCCACATTATTCAATTGCTGAAATGTCTAATCTACCAACTATTGAGTAGCTACAATATGGTTAAAAATGCATTATCTCATATTGAGATGTCTATATGCAGTTTAGTTTAGTTTAGTTTAGTTTAGTTTAGTTTAATTTAATTTAGTTTAATTTAGTTTATTATCTCATGTACCGAGGTACAGTGAAAGGCTTTCATTTGTTGCATGCTATCCAGTCAGCGGAAAGACCATACATGATTACAATCGACATATCCACAGTGCACAGATACAGGATAAAGGGAATAACGTTTAGTGCAGGATAAAATCCAGAAAGATAGTCCGAGGGTCCCCAAAGTGGTAGACGATAGCTCAGGACCGCTCTCTAGTTGGTGATAGGGTGGTTCAGTTGCCTGATAACAGCTGGGAAGCAAGTGTACATTGTTCAGTGTGACCTTTGATACATACGGTAACCGTAAACTTCCAACTGAGAGAGAAGATAGAGAAAAAATGAACTGTAGATGCTGGTTTACAAAGACGGACACAAAGTGTAGGGTAGTGTGAGTGTACGTGGGTGATCGCTGGCCGGCGTGGACTCAGTGGGCCGAAGGGCATGTTTCCGCGATGTAAGTCGAAAGTAGTTGACCAGATAGACTGAATTTTTACAGCTTGAGCAAAACCTGGAGCAAGGCTTGGAAAGAGTGAATGTGGAGACGATGCCATAGCCTTAGAATAAAAGGAGATGAGGAGGATTTTTTTTTAGTCAGAGGGTGGTGAATCTGTGGAATTCTTTGCCACAGAAGGCAGTGGAAGCCAAGTCAATGGATATTTTTAAGGCGGAGATGGACATATTCTTCATTAGTACGGGTGTCAGGGGTTATGGGGAGAAGGCAGAAGAATGGGGTTGAGAGGAAAAGGTAGAACAGCCATGATTGAATGGCGGAGTAGGCTTGATGGGCCGAATGGCCTAATTCTGCTCCTAGATCTCATGAATGAATGAAAGCGCAAAGTGCTGAAGTAACTCCACGGGTTAAGGAGCATCTGTAGAGCCACTGTCCCTATTTCAACCAAGATAGCCACAAACCAGCAGCAGAGTGCTTACCACCAGGTGATGATGAACACCAGCTGAACTGGAAATGTCTCAACCCACTGCAAACCGGGGTTGGGCAGTCAAGGGTGACAATGCACAGATGGGGCTAAATATCGAGGGTACAACAACCTGTGACTGTGGCACACAGACCCAGACAATGCAACACCTACTGCAATGCCCATTGCTGGATAATCCATGTACTACTGCAGATCTTGCACTGAACACTCCAATAGCTCAACGATGTGTAGAGCAGTGGCGAGCCACTATATTGCATAAGGACACGAAAGAAGACGAAGTGGAGGGGATACTCAGGTGACGTTTTGGGTCAGGACCCTTCATCAATCTGTAGAAAGGTACTGACCTTTCCAATCTGAAGGGTCTAGACCTGAAATCTTGGGTCTAGACCCGAGATCTGTGGAATTCTCTGCCTCCACAGGTGGAGGCAGGTTCTCTGGATGCTTTCAAGAGAGAGCTAGATAGGGCTCTTAAACATAGCGGAGTCAGGGGATATGGGGAGAAGGCAGGAACGGGGTACTGATTGGGGATGATCAGCCATGATCACATTGAATGGCGGTGCTGGCTCGAAGGGCCGAATGGCCTACGCCTGCACCTATTGTCTATTGTCTATTGTCACCTGCCCATGTCTCTCCAGAGATGCTGCCTGGCCCGCTGTGTTACCCGATCACTTTGTGTCCTATACCTAAACGTCGCCAGTCCATTCCCTCCACAGATGCTGCCTGACCTGCTGAGTTACTCCAGCACTTTGCATTTTGCTCTAGATTCCAGCATCTGCAGTTCCTTGCATCTCTTTATATAAGTACTATCTGGTCCTACCAACATTTATTTATTATGATTACATCCGAATAATCAATGGACAGCATTTCCCCAGGCTGTACATTAGGAGTGCTACAGGAGATTGACTGAAAAATAATCCACACAATTGAAAATCTTCAGTGACTGGACCATGTCCTAATTCAATCCCTTCTGTTGGATCTGGCTTTTGCTAATGTTGTTTGTACATTTGGACTTTGATGAAAGAGCATCACGTTTTGAAAGCATGATTGGGCGGCATGGTGGCGCAGCGCTCTAGTTGCTGCCTTATAGCACCAGAGACCCGGGTTCGATCCTGACCCCAGGTGCTGTCTGAATGGAGTTTGTACGTTCTTCCCGTGACCTGCGCGGGTTTGCTCTGAGATCTTTGGTTTCCTCCCACATTCCAAAGACATAGAAACATGGAAACATAGAAAATAGGTGCAGGAGTAGGCCATTCGGCCCTTCGAGCCTGCACCGCCATTCAATATGATCATGGCTGATCATCCAACTCAGTATCCTGTACCTGCCTTTTGCAGGTTTGTAGGTTAATTGGCTTGGTATAAATGTAAATTGTCCCTGGTGTGTGTAGGACAGTGTTAGTGTGTGGGGATCGCTGGTCAGTGCGGACACGGTGGGCTGAAGGACCGAGAGGTCTGTTTCCGCGCTGTATCCCTAAACTAAACTAAACTAAACTCAATATACCTCCTGTGAAATTGTTAAAGAGTCACAATACAGAAACAGACCATTCGGCCCAATTCATCCATGCGCACCAAGTTGCCCAGCCTGCTAGACCCTGATCCCTACCAACCTGCCCTATCCATGTACCTCTCCAAATATCTTGTCATTTTACCTGTCTTCACCACTTTCTCTGGCAGCTCATTCTAAAACACTGTGGCTATTCACCTCATCTATGATCCTCGATTTTATATATCTCTATGAAATCACGTCTTAGCCTCCAACACTTCAACGGAATAAGTTACACCTATACAATCTCTCCTTTTAATGCAAACTAGCCAGGCCCAGTAACATTCGTAAATCTTTTTTGCATTCATTCCATTTTAATGACATCCTTCCGATAGCAGGGCAAGCAGAACTGTACACTATGTTCCAAATGTGACTTTATCAACTCTTTGTACAGCTGTAACATCAAGGACGAGTTGCACCCTTGGCCACTCCCTCTTCTCCCCTCTCCCATCGGGCAAACGGTATAGAAGTTTGAAAACGCACACCTCCAGATTCAGGGACAGTTTCTTCCCAGCTGTTATCAGGCAACACAACCATCCTACCACAACTAGAGAGCAGTCCTGAACTATTATCTACCTCAATGGAGACCCTCGGACTATCTTTAATCGGACGTTACTGGCTTTATCTTGCACTAGTGTATTATTCCCATACACTACAGATGACTTGATTGTAATTGAATTGTCTTTCCGCTGACTAGTTAGCACGCAACAAAAGCTTTTCACTGTACCTCGGTACACGTGACAATAAACTAAACTCAAACTAACATGACTTTCAAACTCCTGTTGCCCAAACACATTCTTCACCACCCTGTCGACCTGTTTGGCCACTTTCATGGAACTATACACCTGCACCCCTGTGCCACACACCCCAGGATCTGAGCATTAACCTGGTTTTCCTAACGGAAATGCAATGCCTCGCATTTATCTGACTGAAACTCTTCTTGCCATTCCTCGCCCATTAGCCCAGTTGATCCTGTTACAATTGTAGGTAACATACTTCACTGTAGAAACAGGGAACTGCAGATGAGGCAAGTTGGGCTGAAGGGCCTGTTTCCACACTGTATCACTCTATGACTCTATGTTGGTTTATGAAAGAAGACACAAATGCTGGAGTAACTCAGCAGGCCAGGCAGCATCTCTGGAGAACATGAATTTGGGTTGGGACCCTTCATCAGGCTGGGACCTTTCTTCAGACTGGCACCTTACATCACTGTCCCTTATTCCACCAATTTTGCCACCTTCATCTCCATCCAAATTGTTCACATAAATAATAAAGAAAGGTGGATACGCAAGGCACTGTGGATTTGAGTTTAGAAAAAGTAACACAAAGTGGTGGAGTAACTCAGCATGTCAGGCAGCATCTCTGGAGGATATGCATAGGCGACATTTCAGGCCAGGACCCTTCTTCAGGCTCGAACAACAGTGGACCCAGCACCGATCCCTGTGGCACACCACTTGTTACACGCCTTCAGTCTGGAAAAAACAACCCTCTATCTCCATCAACTCAATCATACAGTACCTTCGAGCCAACTTTGTCTCCAGTTAGACACAAAATGCTGGAGTAACTCAGCGGATCAGGCAGCATCATTGGAGAGAAGGAATGGGTGACGTTTCAGGATGAGCTGGCTGGTTCATCCTTGAGCTCATGTGATCGGTTTCGGTTTAGTTTATTGTCACGTGTACCGAAGTACAGTGAAAAGCTTTTGTTGCGTGCTAACCAGTCATCGGAAATATAAAACATGATTGCAATCGAGCCATTCACAGTGTACAGATAAGGGAAGAACATTTAGTGCAAGATAAAGCCAGTAAAATCCGATCAAAGATAGTCTGAGTTTCACCAATGAGGTAGATAGCCGTTCAGGACTGCTCTCTAGTTGTGATAGGATGGTTCAGTTGCCTGATAACAGCTGGGATTAGACTGTCCCTGTATCTGGAGACGTGCGTTTTCATACTTCTATACCTTTTGCCCGATGGAAGTGGGGAGAAGAGGGAGTGGCCAGGGTGTGACTCGTCCTTGATTATGTTGCTGGCCTTGCCGAGGCAACGTGAGGTATAAATGGAGTCAATGGAAGGGAGGTTGGTTTATAAAACTTTGGACCAGCCTACCATGAAATGCCTTGCCAAAGGCCACGTAGCCAACATCTCTCGCCCTGCCCTCATCAATCTGCTTGGTCATCTCTTCATTAAAACTCAATCTCATTTGTGTAACAATTTCCCACAGCCAACGCTAGTGGTGTAGTTTATTATCACGTATACTATGAGGTACAACATGGATAACAATCAAGCCACCCACAGTGTGCAGAAACATGATAAGGGAATAATGTTTAGTGCAAGATAAAGTCCAGCAAAGTCCGATTAAAGATTGTCCACGTGCCTTCAATGAGGTAAACGGTAGCTCAGGACTGCTGTTCCTGTTGATAGGATGGTTCAGTTGTCTGATAACAGCTGGGAAGAGATGTCCCTGAAGCTGGAGATGTGCATTTTCACACTTCTGTACCTCTTGCCTGATGAAAGACGAGAGGAGAGGGGGTGACCGGGGTGAGACTATCCATTAGGATTGTTTTTCCAAACGCAGGTTAAAATCAGCAACAGTGTCATTGTGGCTATGGTTTTCTGAATGTGATTTAAGACATATTCAACAAACAAATCTTGCTGTTTTGTGTGGAATTTCGCAGACCTGTATCTAACTTAGCATTTGGTATTATCTCATGCTGAGATGCTGGGTTGAATCACCTAACACTGGGTTTTAATGGATTATTTAAGGAGTCAAGGGGCTCAAGAGATTCCGAGACTACGAGATTGATCCCAGAAATGAGTGGGTTAATATATGAAGAGCGTTTGACGGCACTGGGCCTGTACTCGCTGGAGTATAGAAGGCTGAGGGGGGACCTCATTGAAACTTACCGAATAGTGAAAGGCCTGGACAGAGTGGATTTGTAATGGATGTTTCCACTAGTGGGAGAGTTTAGGACCAGAGGCCATAGCTTCAAAATAAAAGGACGGGCCTTTGGTAAGATGAGGAGGAATTTCTTTAGTCAGAGGGTGGCGAATCTGTGGAATTCATTGCCACGGACGGCTGTGGAGGACAGATACCAATGATATTTTTAAGGCACAGAATGACAGATTCTTGATTAGTACGGGTGTCAGGGGTTATGGGGAGAAGGCAGGAGAATGGGGTTGAGAGGGAGAGAGATCAGCCATGATTGAATGGCGGAGTAGACTTGATAGCCTCATTCTGCTCCTATAACTTATGAACTAATGAACTGATGATTACTTGAGCATTGGGCTTGGTGGGTTGATGGAAATCAGAACAAAAAGCAGAGTGGGCAGGTACCTATACATCAGAGGCTTGGCAGAGATAGGGTGAACTCAAACCATGGAGGGATTTGAGCATTCACGAGATCAATACATCGCAATTACCCGGCGACTCTTCCATTATAATGGTGTAACATGATTTATCGTAGTGAGGAACATTTTGCAAGTGGAACCAATTGCCTCACTTATTTTTTCTCTATGAAAATTAATTTATTCAATTATTTACAATAATAATATTTACAGAACAAACAACACCAACACACCCACCACCACTATACAAAGTCAGCAAATATTCTTAATACTAAATATTAAGTGACTATATTATAGCTTGTTCCCTGCAGCTATTAAACACTACAACCTCCAAATAAGCTCAGAACTACATTGACTTGCGGGCATGGGATTTGTCTTTTTGCACTATTATTGTTTGCTTGTTTTGTATGTGTACGTGCGTGTGTGTGTGTGTGTGTGCCTGCGCGTGTGTGTGTGTGCGTGTGCATGCGTGTGCGTGTGTGTGTGTGTACGTGCGTATGTGTGTGTGTGTGCCTGCGTGTGTGTGTGTGTGTGTGTGTGCGTGTGTGTGTGTGTGTGTGTGTACGTGTGTGTGTGCGTGTGCGTGCGTGTGTGTGTGTGTGTGTACGTGTGTGTGTACGTGTGTGTGTGTGCCTGCGCGTGTGTGTGTGTGTGTGTGCGTGCGTGTGTGTGTATGCCTGCGTGTGTGTGTGTGCGTGTGCGTGCGTGTGTGTGTGTGTGTGTATGTGTGTGTGTGTGTGTGCCTGCGCATGTGTGTGTGTGTGTGTGTGCGTGCGTGTGTGTGTGTGTGCCTGCGCGTGTGTGTGTGCGTGTGCGTGCGTGTGTGTGTGTGCGTGTGCGTGTGTGTGTGTGTGTGTGTGTACGTGTGTGTGTGTGTGTGCATGTGTGTGTGTGTTTGTGTACGTGTGTTTGTGCGTGTGTGCGTGTGTGTGTGCACGTGCGTGTGTGTGTGTGTGTGTGCCTGCGCGTGTGTGTGTGTGTGTGTGTGTGTGTGCATGTGTATGTGTGTATGTGTGTGTGTGTGTGTGTGTACGTGTGTGTGTGCGTGTGTATGTGTGTGTGCGTGTGTGTACGTGCGTGTGTATGTATATATATATATATGTATGCAAATGATATAATAAACAAGAAAAAAAAGTTAAGCGTGTGTGTACATACATATACACACATATATATTTACGTACACACACACACATATATATATATATATATATATATATATATATATACATGTGTATGCATATGTGTGTATATGTATGTGTTCACATACACTGAACTTTTTTCTCTCGTTTGTTATATTGTCCACAGTGTACTATGTTTACATATTCTGTTGTGCTGCAGTAAGTAAGAATGTCATTGTTCTATCTGGGACACATGACAATAAAACACTCTTGACTCTCTTGACTCTTGACAATCCTGGTCCAGGATGCAGTCAATCCCCCACACGGTGCCAAGCGGTCCCGGAAATCCCGCCCGTGGTGCCCGTGGGCACCGCACGTTCCTTCCCGATGTAACTCCCGGGAGAAGGGGCAGGCAGCCGGTTCCGACAGAGACATCTCCTTTTTTTTAAACAAAAATAATTTAAATCAATTATTTACAAAAATTATATGTACAATACAAAACAATACAAACAAACCCACCACCATGATATTCTTAAATTCTGAATATTAAATAATTATTTCCTCAATATTATTATTGAGGATGCATTCCACCCCCCGCGGTGACCAGCGGTCCCGGAAATCCCCCAGGTCGCCCGTGGACAGCACGTAGTCCCTTTCTAGTACCACCCGGGCGCGGACGTAACCCCGGAAAAGGGGCAGGCGGCCGGCTCGGACTTGCAAACTAAAGCGGAGGGGCGTTAAAATTTTCGAAGATAAAGGTGCTGAGTTGCGCGCCAGTAATTGTGGCGGTGGAGACTGACAGCCCCCCTGTATATATTGGAATGTTTTATTTGTTCCTATTACCTTTGTTTGTAAAACAGAAACCAATTTGAAAATGTAATTTGCAAGAAGAATGGAGGGAGGTGGTAGTCTGGCAGATCGCTGAGTGCTGACAGCCAGCACAGAGGCAACCTCCGCGCTGGCTTCTCCCAGGCTTCTGACAGCAAGGTGAAAGTAAATTGCATATTCAATCACCTTGGGTTGATATAACTCCTGCCACGTACCAACTCAAAAACAAAAAAAAAAGCTCTTTTTTTTTTTTGACGTTATACAGAGTGCCGTGGTAAGAACTGATGAGTTGAGTTGAGGACCAAATTGGAGTCATTAATTCCGGGGCTAATGTGGAAACGCTCACCAATCGCAGAGGATGCGAGGGGCGCTCTGTGAAAGGTCCAGCAAAAGGACAATGAGATAATGTAGTGTGACGTCTATTAAGTACACCGTGTCTTCGGAGGAAGCTTCGGGGACAGAGGTGTCATAAGGCCCATTATTTCTGCCTTTGTCATGTGTTACTGTAAATTAAAAGTAGCATGTTACACTCAGTAGCTATTGGAAAGGAGCCCTGTGATTGTTCCCAGAGCAGAGAGCTTTCTCTGCTGTGTGTGTGAAATGTGACATTTAAAACAGAATTTGCAATTCCGCAGAGAAAAGCCATTAATTCACAAATTAAGATTTTCTTTCTCTCTTTGAGGAGAACCAATTGAAGAGACAAAAAAAAAAGGAAATGGCTCAAAGGATAAGACCGATTCTCTGTCTCAGTAGATGAAGCCTCTTCTGTTTTCTATTTGGCAGCGGAGATGCAATTGAATCCTTCCGTTGAGTGCTGTGTCTTGCCCAACTGATTGCGGCAAAAATTGATCCTTCTGCCCAGCACCTCGTCCCTTTTCCAGGCAGTCCTGGGAGTGCGATGAGTTAGAGCAAGAGCTCTTTCATGCATGGTTGAAAGCATGAGGATTGGGTGGTGGTGTGATGATGAGCAATAATGATTGTTGACAATCACAGAGTATCGTAGAGTGGTACAGAGTGGAAATAGGCCCCTTCGGCCCAATTGCCCATTTCGACCAAGATGCCCCGCCTTCCCACATCTGACCCTCTAAACCTTTCCTGCCAGAAAGAGGGCAGCACAGTGGTGCAGCGGTAGAGTTTCTGCCGTATAGCTCCAGAGACCCGGGTTCGATCCTGACTGTGGGTGCTGTATGCATGGAGTTTGTACGTTCTCCCCGTGACCTGCTTGAGTTTTCTCCAGGATTTTCGGTTTCCTCCCGCACTCCAAAGACACACAGGTTTGGTAGAATTATAAATTGTCCCTAGTGTCCACGATCCCTGGGATAGTGTTAATGTGTGGGATCGCTGGTCAGCGCGGAAGCAGTCGGGCCTGTTTCCGTGCTGTATCTCTGAACCAAACACAACTTTCCTATCCATGTACCTGTCCAAATATCTTTTTAATGTTCTTATGGTACTTGCCTCAGCTACCTCCTCTGGCAGCTCGTCCCATGTATCCACCACTCTCTATGGGAAAAAGTTGAACAGATTTCTATTGAATTCTTTCCTTCTCACCCTAAACCAATGTCTTCTGGTGCTTGGGGTTGTAAATTATGGTTTTCAAGAAGAGAAAATAAATGAAGATGGGCTTTGGAAGGGTCTTTGTTTTTCTACCTTTCTAATCCTCCTCCTTTGAAAATGCTTAGGTTCAAGTCAATATGTGAACAGTGGCCTCAGACTTCATCTTCATTTGTAATCTCGCAGCTTTAACTTTGGGTGGCATGGTGGTGCAGTGGTAGAGTTGCTGCCTTACAGCGCTTACAGTGCCAGAGTCCCGGGTTCGATCCCGACTACGGGTGCTGTCTGTACGGAGTTTTATGTTCTTCCAGTGACTGCGTGGGTTTTCTCCGAGATCTTCGGTTTCCTCCCACACTCCAAAGACGTATAGGTTTGTAGGTTAATTGGCTTGGGTTTGTATACTTGGTATAAGTGTAAATTGTCCCTAGTGTGTGCAGGCTTGTGTTAATGCACAGGGATCGCTGGTCGGTGCGGACTCGGTGGGCCGAAGGGCCTGCTTCCATGCTGTATCTCTAAAACTAAAACTAAAAACTGTGAGTCCAACATGTGGTGGCCAAGATAACCATGGAAGGTGGTACTAGCGTTTGAGTTTGACTTCAAGATCTCCTCTTGCCAGCTATGATATCACGATGGATTAACCAAGACGATCATGATATCTCCCTCCTAAGTAGCAGTGGCACAGCTGGTAGAGCTGCTGTCTCACAGCGCCAGAGACCTGGGTTCCATTTTAACCTTGGGTGCTGTCTGCATTGAGTTTGCACATTCACCCTCAATGATGCAAACACACAGTGACATTATTTTCTTATATACAATCCAATAAGTACAGTAAAGGGCCTGCCCCACGGGCATACGACTCCATGCGGCAAGCGCGACCTAACCGCAAGCGGGGGCCGCACGAAGGTCGAGTGATCTCCGTACAGGGCCGGTCCCACCAGCATGCGGCAAGCGCAACCAAATCGGAAGCGGGGGCCGCGTGGATGTCGAGTGACGTCAAGACGGTGCGCACGGCCTCGATGCGGCTGCGGGCCGGCAGGCCGTTGCCGCACGGAATTTTTGAACACGGTCCGTTTTTCGGAGCCCCGCGGGATGTCGGGACCAGCTCCGCACAACTCCATACGGCTCCGGTGATCGAAGTGGGACCGGCCCCGCGACCTCCGCGCGGCCCCCGCACGGCCCCCGCTTGCGGTTAGGTCGCGCTTGCCGCATGGAGTCGCATGCCCGTGGGACAGGCCCTTAAGTGTACAGAAGAAGTCTACTGAGCCCGCATGCAAGAGGCACCATATTTTGGCACCATTTTCAAAGTCCAGCCCGTACTCTAGTTTTTCTGAGCGGTGCCCGATCCAGGCGAGCCCCAGGCTGCTGCAGGGCCTCCTGCCATCACCTTCCTTGGATGCCACCCTGTGACCATGTGGGTTTCCTCTGGGTACTCCCATTTCCTCCCGCTTCCCAAAGACATGCGTGTTTGTAAGTTAATTGACCCCAGTTTGTAGGGAAGGTAGACACAAGATGCTTGAGTAACGCAACGGGACAGGCAGCATCTCTGGATAGAAGGAATGGGTGACGTTTCGGGTCAAGGCCCTTTGTTGCCTCGACCCGAAACGTCACCCATTTCTTTTATCCTGACATGTTGCCTGTCCCGCTGAGTTACTCCAGCATTTTTTTTTACTCTCTTCAGTGTAAATCAGCACCTGCAGTTCCTTCCTACCCAGTTTGTTGGGAGTAGTTGCGAAAGCGGGATAACATAGAACTAGTTTGAATGGGTGATCGATGGCTGGCGTGGATTTGGTGAGCCGAATGGTCTTTTTCCATGCTGTATCTTTAAACAAAACTCCCAAATGTGTTCTCTTGACAAATAGTAAGATATGGATTGATTTATCTCCCATGAGATTCACCTCACCTTTCTTGAGTTTCATATCTTCAATGTCCGCGTCGGATAAAACCGGAGCAAAAAGATTTGGAAATTATTTGCCATTTGTCTACGTACATTTTTCTGCATTTTATCCAAAAACAACTTTTTGTAATTTAGTTTTTGCTGTTCTTCAACATTGTGAGGAGTATTGGCACTCGAAACAAAAATCTGTCTTGGTACACAATGAGGCATGGTGGCGCAGCGGTAGAGTTACTGCCTTACAGCGCCGGAAGCCCGGGTTTTGATCCTGACTAGGGGCGCTATCGGTACGGAGTCTGTACGTTCTCCCCGTGACCTGCGTGGGATTTCTCCGAGATCTTCGGTTTCTTCCCACACTCCAAAGATGCACAGGTTTGTAGGATAATTATCTTGGTATAAAGTTTGAAAAACTGTCCTTAGCGTGTGTAGGATAGTGTCAATGTGCGGGGATCGCTGGTCGGTGCGGACTCGGTGGGCCGAAGGGCCTGTTTCCGCGCTGTATCTCTAAACTAAATATGACATTAGGTTCTCCCACATCTCACATTGATCAAGGTAAATGATATGTAAATCAAGTCCTAGTCTCCATATGGAATAGGATGTAGCTCTCTAGTAAGTATAGTGGAACTTTAGGCATTGGCAGATATTAAAGAGATATATCTTTAGTTGTACACCTGGAAGATTGATTGATCCAAAAATCAGATAGGTTTAGAAGTTTATGGTTCAATCACGGTCAGGTGGGACGAGTGTAGATTGGGACATGTTGGCCGGTGTGGGCAAGTTGGACCAAAGGCCTGTTTCCATGCTCTGTGACTCCATGAGATGCAGCAAGGAAAAAGGCCCTTCGGCCCACTTAACCATGCCAATCACTCGTTCCATGTTATCCCACTTTCTCATCCACTCGCTATAAATTAGGGGCAATTTACCGTGGCCAGTTCACCTACAAACCCGGAATGTGAGAGGAAACCGGAGCGCCTGGAGGAAACCCACGTGGTCCTAGGGAGAATGTGCAAAAGGATCGAACCTGTGTCTCAGGTGCGGTGAGGCAGCTGCTCTACCAGCTGATCTCAGTCTTAGGAAAGTATTTCTAACGGGTAATGTTCTGTCCCTGAGGTCTCTCGACCACTTTGGTTGCGCCTTACAATAAGTCATTGGCAGTTGATCTTCCAGCTTCTCACTGACATGAGCATGGACTGAGCCAACCAACATAGAGCATCGATTTTGGCGGGTTCTGCAGTCGAGGAAGAGAAGGAGGGCTTTAATGCCTTCCTTTTCTATTCCTTTCCTAATCCTTTTCTCCAGAGATGCTGCCTGAGCAGCTGAGTTACTCCAGCGTTTTTCGTCTAGCTTCGTTATCAACCAGCATCTGCAGTTCCTTCCCACGCATTTCATCTCCTCCACTGCAAAATCTCCTCAAGGTGTGCCTACTTTGAAGAGGTTCTCCTCCTCTCTCCGACAGGAGTTCTGCAACGCCCTCTCTTGCTGCTCCCACTCTGCGATCTCTCAAGCTCTTCGGAGACTGAAAAAGGGTCTCGACCCGAAACATCACCTATTCCTTCTCTCCAGAGATGCTGCCTGCCCCGCTGAGTTACTCCAGCATTTTGTGTCCATCTTCGGTGTACACCAGCATCTGCAGTTCCTTCCTACACAGAGAATTCAGGATGTGTTCATAAAGTCATAAGTAACAGCAGCAGAATTAGGCCATTCGGCCCATCAGGTCTACTCCGCCATTCAATCGTGGCTGATCTATCTCTCCCTCCTGCCTTCTCCCCTAACCCTTGACACCCGTACTAATCAAGAATCTATCAATCTCTGCCTTAAAAATATCCATTGACAGCCTCCACGTCCTTCCATGGCAAGGAATACCACATTTTCACCACCCTCTGACTAAAGACATCCCTCCTCGTCCCCTCCCGAAAGGATTTTCACCTGCTCCATCTCTGTGTCGTCAAGCAGGATAAGAGAAAATATCCGAAATTGATATTGTTGCTGTTTCACTAAATAGTAAAGAAATGCAGCAGTTCCTCCCAGCTATATGTGCCATACCTCATTACCCCTCAAGTGCCAACCATGGAATGGGCTCAATAGATTGAAATTGCCAGGTCTTGATTCCTGTTTGCAGAGGATGCATATTGTATTCAGTGTGTTCTGCATTCCGCACTGCAAGATACCTCACTACTAAGTCGCTAAAGGCCAGGGACAGTGGAGTGGAACACAGCAGCTGAGAGAGTGGAATATTTGACTCAGCCCCATACAGCCAGATCTGTTCCACTTTAGTGCGTTATCCACA
The DNA here is from genome assembly GCA_038087875.1 of Malacoraja senta. Lineage (NCBI taxonomy): Eukaryota > Metazoa > Chordata > Chondrichthyes > Rajiformes > Rajidae > Malacoraja > Malacoraja senta. The sequence continues at coordinate 2,827,854 of CM075990.1, read as the reverse complement.
AGGGCCTTTTACACAGGTTGGCTGCCTTCAATGAAAACAAAACACAAGGCTTTGCTTGAACAAAGATAGACACAAAATGCTGGAGCAACTCAGCGGTACAGGCAGCATCTCTGGAGAGGGGGAATGGATGACGTCTCGGGTCGAGATCCTTCTTCAGCCTGAGAGTCGGGGGACATAGAGATATGGAAGGGCAAGGTGTGGAAACACAGATCAAAGGGGAAGGTGATCAAGGAAATGTAGAGTGTTAGACGAAAAATGCTGGAGAAACTCAGCGGGTGAGGCAGCATCTATGGAGAAAAGGAGTAGGCGCCGTTTCGGGTCGAGACTGATGTCGGGAGGGGGGGGGGGTGTGGGAAGAAGAAAGGAAGAGGCAGAGACAGTGGGCTGTGGGAGAGCTGGGAAGGGGAGGGGAAGGAGGGAGAAAGCAAGGACTACTTGAAATTAGAGAAGTCGATGTTCGTACCGCTGGGGTGTAAACTACCCAAACGAAATATAAGGTGCTGCTCCTCCAATTTACGCTGTGCCTCACTTAAGACTTTTGCCTCCATCACAGTGAGGAGGTGCCTGGTGAACTCACTGTGGTGGATGTTAATTTGTGTTTATTGTGTGTTTTGTTATTTATTATTATATGTATGACTGCAGGCAATGACATTTCGTTCAGACCGAAAGGTCTGAATGACAAATAAAGGAATCTCTAATCTCTCTCTGGCAATGGAGGAGGCCCAGGACTTTGTTGTAGAGTGGTACATTGTTAGCTGAGGGGGAAGGTGGCAACGAGGCATACAATCAGTAAAACTTAACCAGGAGGACAGTGAAACTAGTCAGAGAATTAGGTTGGGAGAGGGACAGAGAGCGAGGGAAAGCAACAGTTACTTGAAGTTAGAGAAATCTATATTCATACCGCTGGTGTGTAAGCTACCCAAGCCAAATATGTGGCGTTGATTCTCCAATTCACGTTTGGCCTCACTCTGACAGGGAGGAAGCCCAGGTCAGAAAGGTTTGTGTGGGAATGAGAGGGGGAGTTAAAGTGTTTAGCAACTGGGAGATCGGATAGGTCTAGGCGGACTGAGCAGTGGTGTTCAGCGAAACCATCGCCAAGCCTGCACTCAGTCTCGCCGATATATCGGAGAGGTGTTTAATAGGGTGTATTTAGGTGAACTGTCGGGAAATTTCCCATGTGAAATTGGGCTGTTTGATTTAGCTTAGTTTAGTTTAGTTTATGATTGGATGCTGTCGATGTGGAGTTTGCATGTTCTCCCTGTGACTGTGTGGGTTCCCTGCTACAGGCTAAAGACATGTGGTTGGGAGATTAATAGGCCATTGCAGATTTTCTCTTGGTTGTTTTATCCAGAGGGGAGTTTAGAGATACAGCGCGGAAACAGGCCCTTCGGCCCACCGAGTCCACTTCGACCAGCAAACCCCACACACTGACACTATCCTACACACACAAGGGACAAGTTACAATTTTACCAAGCCAATTAGTCTACAAACACAAAGAAGTGTCAGCCTTTGAGTGTGATGCTCTTATCCCAGATACATTCAGTACAAGTCAACAGTAATCTTAGTTTAGAAATACAGAACAGCAGATGCTGGTTTACACAAAGACACAGAGTGCTGGAGTAACTCAAAGGGCCAGGCAGCATCGCTGGAGAACATGGATAGGTGACGTTTGGGATTCTTCAGACTATCTTAGTCTGAACTCTTAGTTTATTGTATTTCAGTTATTTCTGTAAGGTTTATGATGATATTATTGCTATAGTTATAGCAATGAGATTAGCTCTGGAGTCATTTACTGCACTGATATTGTGAGCTGAAGGGCCTGTCTTTACTGTGTTAACTATTCAATAACAGTGAATTCGGAATGTGTTTCCAATTTGCTCGATCTCTGCATAGTCAAGCAAGAATTTAGAAATATAAAAAATATTAAAAAAATTCATATTGTTGCTGTTTCACTAAATAGTCAAGAAATGCAGCAGTTCCAATTGTATAGGATAGTGCTAGTGTACGGGGTGATCGCTGGTCGGCGCGGGCTCGGTGGGTTGAAGGGCCTGTTTCCACGTTGTATCTCTAAAGTGTAAAGTCCAAATGTCACGAAACATGTTACAGAGTCAGTTCTTGAAGGATCATCTATTTGAACATGGAGTTATAGAGCTGTACAGCATGGAAACAGGCCCTTCAGCCCATCATATCCACTCCAGCCATTAGTCACCCATTCATATTAACTCCATCTTCCAGCACTTGGTCCATAGCCTTCCATATCTAGGTGATTCAACTGTTTGTCCAAATGTCATTAAGTATTGCTACGCTCTCTCACGCCCTGCACTTGAGGTGCTTGCCACTCTCTGGGTGAAAAGTCTTTGTTACTTTTGTCCTCTAGTCGTATCCATTTTGTAGATTTTAGAACAAAATTAATGCAGAATTGAAACGTACACTATAAAAGGTAAAAACGAAAGTAATATCAACTCATAGTTTAGCAACTGTAGAACTACTGCCTTACAGCGTCAGAGACCCGGGTTCGATCCTGACTGTCTGTCAGGATTTTTTTTCTCACAGAGAGTGGTGAGTCTGTGGAATTCTCTGCCTCAGTGGGTGGTGGAGGCGGGTTCTCTGGATGAATTCAATAGAGAGCTAGATAGGTCTCTTAAAATAGCGGAGTCAGGGGATATGGGGAGAAGGCAGGAACGGGGTACTGATTGGGGATGATCAGCCATGATCACATTGAATGGCGGTGCTGGCTCGAAGGGCCGAATGGCCTACTCCTGCACCTATTGTCTATTGTCTATTGTCTATTGTCTATTGTCTGTACGGAGTTTGTACGTTCTCCCTGTGACTGCGTCGGTTTTCTCCGAGATCTTCGGTTTCCTTCCACATTCCAAAGGTGTACGGGTTTGTAGGTTAATTGGCTTGGTATAAGTGTAAGTCGGGTGTGTAGGGTAGTGTTAGTGTGCGGAGATTGCTGGTCGGTGCGGACTTGTTGGGCCGAAGGGCCTGTTTCCGCGCTGTATCCCTAAACCAAGGCAGAATTGAAACGTATACAATAAAAGTTTAAAACAAAAGTAATATCAACTAATAGTTTAGCAACTGATTCTATTCAGCACTGAAGTTATTAGTGCCCAATGATTCAGGATAGAGTAATAGTGACAGTTTTAATCCATCACCATTAGTAATAGTGACTGACAATTCCAGGCAGACAGTAATAGCAACTGATTCAATTTAGCACAGCGAGTAATAACAATTGACAATTCAAGACAGATAGTAATAATGATAAATTAAATTCAGCGCAGATAGTAATATCAACGGACAATTTAGCACAGAGAGTAACAGTAGCCAATTCAATTCAGGGCAATTCATGCTGATTTTATTCTCCTTCCATAGTCTGTGGAATTCTCTGCCACACAAGGCAGTGGAGGCCAATTCACTGGATGTTTTCAAGAGAGAGTTGGATGTAGCTCTTAGGGCTCACAGAATCAAGGGATATGGGGAGAAGGCAGGAACGGGGTACTGATTCTGGATGGGGATGATCAGCCATGATCATATTGAATGGTGGTGCTGGCTCGAAGGGCCAAATGGCCTCCACCTCCACCTATTTTCTATGTTTCTATCAGTTTGGGTGGCTTCCAACCCAGTGGGATGAATATTAATTTCTCTAACCTCAAGTAACGCTTGCATCCCCTCTCTCTCCATCCCTCCCCAATCGTCATAATGAAATTCCTCGTATGTTGCAAAATTCCTCGTATGTTCTGATTCTGATTCTGATTCTGATACCAGTTTCACTGTTGACCTGTCGAGTCCCACTGTCTGTATAACTTGTTATCGCCTTGTCTCAAACCAAAATGTCACCGATTCCTTTTCTTCAGAGATGCTGCCTGACCCGCTGAGTTACTCCAGCCTTTTGTGTCTTATCTTCGATGTAGACCAGCATCTGCAGTTCCTTCCCACACACATGAAATGTCTGGGCGGGTGGAACCGATGCATGTGCTTGTGCAAGATATCACTAGTGTTTACATCACGATGAGAATCTGCAGCTTAGAAGGCAGTCAAGAGTTGAGAGAGAATCAAGTTTAATCATCGTATTTTAGCTTCGTTTAGAGATACAGCGCAGAAACAGGCCCTTCGACCCACCAAATCCACACCCACAGGCGATCTCCGCACATTAACACTATCCTACACATACTATGGACAATTTACATTTATACCAAGCCAATTTACCGACAAGCCTATACGTCTTTGGAGTGTGGGACGAAACCGAAGATCTTGGAGAAAACCCACGCGGTCACGGGCAGAACGTACCAACTCTGTACAGACAAGCACCCATAGTCAGGGATCGAACTCGGGTCTCCGCAGCTGCAAGCACTGTAAGGCAGCAACTCTACCGCTGCGCCACCGTGCCACCCAAAGTTAAAGCTGAGAGATTACAAATGAAGCTGGAATCTGAGATCACCGTTCACATATTGACTTGGACACAAGCAGTTTCAAAGGAAGAGGGTTAGAAAGATAGAAAAAACAAAGATCCTTCCAAAGTCTATTTTCATTTCTTTTCTCTTATTGAAAATCATGTTATAAGGAGTAGAATTAGGCCATTCGGCCCATCGAGTCCCCTCTGCCATTCAATCATGGCTGATCACTGCCGCCTAATCCCATTTTCCTGCCTTCTCTCCATAACCCCTGACACCCGTTCTAATCAAGAATTTGTGTATCTCTGATTTAATATCCACTGACTTGGCCTCCACAGCCCTCCGTGGCAATGTTTCATAGATTAACTCTACTCTGACTTAAGAAGTTCCTCCTCACCTCCTTTCTAAAAGAGCGCCCTTTAATTCTGAGACTGTGACCTCCGGTCCTGGACTCTCCCACCAGTGGAAACATCCTCTCCACATCCACTCTATCTTTGCCTTTCATTATTCTGTAAGTTTCAATGAGGTCCCCCCTCAACCTTCTAAACTCCAGTGAGTCGAGGCCCAGTGACGTCAAACGCTCATCGTATGCGAACCCACCCATTCCTGGAATCATTGTTTTTTCCAAGATCTTCGGTTTCCTCCCACACTCAAAAGACGTACAGATTTGTAGGTTAATTGGCTTGGTGTAAATGTGAAATTGTCCCTAGTGTGTGTTGTATATTGATAGTGCACGGGGAGCGTTGGTCAGTGTGGACTCGGAGGACCGAAGGGCCTGTATCCACGCTGTATCTCTCAACTAAACTAAACGAGTGCAACACAATAGTCTTGCCTGGGACAGAGATCAGTTGGTGTAAACTTTACCCTTTCACCTTAAAGCTATTTACTCATCTCCTACTGTGCAGTATTCCACAAATACATTGGTACATCTTTTATTTTTGTTGAGCTCGAAGTGTTTAGAGCGCTGTTGAACATCAATACTGGTTCATCAGCAAAGTAGACAATGTGGCTGAGATTACAGTCAAATGAGTTAAGAGTCAAGAGTGTTTTATTGTCACATGTCCCGAAACGGAACAATTAAATTCTTACTTTACCTTTAGTTTTAGAGATACAGCACGAAACAGGCCCTTCGGCCCACCGAGTCCACGCCGACCAGCGATCCCCGCACATTAACACTATCCAACACACACTAGGGACAATTTACATTTACACCAAGCTAATTAACCTACAAACCTGTACGTCTTTGGAGTGTAGGAGGAAACCGAAGATACATAAATACATAGATACATAGACAATAGGTGCAGGAGTAGGCCATTCGGCCCTTCGAGCCAGCACTGCCATTCAATGTGATCATGGTTGATCATCTACAATCAGTACCCCATTCTTGCATTCTCCCCCCATCCCTTGATTCCGTTAGCCCTAAGAGCTCTATCTAACTCTCTTTTGAATGCATCCAGTGAATCGGCCTCCACTGCCTTCTGAGGCAGAGAATTCCACAAATTCACAACCCTCTGGGTGAAAAAGTTTTTCCTCATCTCAGTTCTAAATTGCCTACCCCTTATTCTTAAACTGTGGCCCCTGGTTCTGGACTCCCCCAACATCGGGAACATGTTTCCTGTATCTAGCGTGTCCAATCCCTTAATAATTTTATATGTTTGATTATATGTAACACTTTTATACCTATTGATCTCGGAGAAAACACAAGCGAGTCACGGGGAGAACTCCATACAGACAGCACCCGTAGTCGGGATCGGTCAGTGTGGGGTTGGGAAGGGGAGTGAAAGTGCTTGGCAAACCATGAGATCGTATCGGCCCAGGCGGACTGAGTGAAGATGTTTAGCGACATGATCATCCAGTCTGCGCTTGGTCTCGCCATTTTATAGGAGCCCACACTTTGAACAGCAATGCATGATGGCCTCTGCATCTAACATGTGTAGGAAGGAACTGCAGATGCTGGTTTACACCAAAGATAGACAACATTGAATGAGAACTGGGGAGGATGGGGGAACTTGGATCCACACAGGGCCTTACTTGGGATGGACACAAAATGCTGGAGTAACTCAGTGGGACAAGCAGCATCTCTGCATACAAGGAATGGGTGACGTTTCGGGTCAAGACCCTTCTTCAGACCCGCTGAGTTACTCCAGCACTTTGTGTCTCCCTTCTGCATCTTGCTTCATCGTTCATCAACACCACAGGGTCAGGGTGAGGAGCGCTCACCAAGAATCCCCTGGGAGCTTTATGAGGTAATGCGATCCTAAATTTACGTCAGGCAACATTGTATTTTCCTATCAATGGATACATCTGTCACATTACGCCATTGAAAATAGGAACACTAGCCTCTTCTTTATTCAGGGAAATGGGGAATTGCCTCTACAGCTGTGTCCCATTTCTGATCTTCCTCCATGTTCCTGATGCTTTCACTGCCCTTCAACATGAAGGATTGCCGTAACAATAAGAGACAGTGTGGCATCATGCATTAATCCATCTCTCATGGGACAGAGCACTGACTCCATTGGCAAAAGAGATTGGGTTTTGGTGTGTTCGTAATTGAACAGAAACATTTTAATTCGCATTTGAATGAACATAATGAAGCAAAATGAGGCTTATTAATGTCATATCATTTACCATTATACACACCAATGCCTAACTTGAAGAAGGGTCTCGACCCGAAACATCACCCATTCCTTCTCTCCACAGATGCTGCCTGTTCCGCTGAGTTGCTCCAGCATCTTTCGTGTATGTCAGCAGTTGCAGTTCCTTCCTGCACATTTTGCCCACCCTTTGTGCCTGCCTTCCCCATCATCTCTGCATCTATACTACGCCGATGCGGGATTCTCATGGTAGTTGGTAGGATAGTTCCGAGCTGCTGAAAGGGACCCTTTCAGTCTGAAGAAGGGTCCAGACCCGAGACACCACCCGTCCTTTTACTCCAGAGATGTTGCATGACCCTCTGAGTTACTCCAGCACTTTGTGTCTATCTGCTGAAAGGGACTACTCTTGTTTTCAAAGGAATAGATCGGGTAAATGCACAGTCTTCTGCCCAGAGTTGGGGAATTGAGAAGCAGAGGGCAGAGGTTTAAGTTGAGGTGGGGAAGATTTAATAGGAACCTGAGGGGTAACATTTTTCCACTAAAGGGAGGGTGGTGTATGGATCGAGTTGCCGGAAGAGGTAATTGCGGCAGGTACTATAACAACATATAAGACATTTGGACAGGTTTAGAGGTTTACTGGAGCCTGAAGAGTGCAACTTCCAGGTTCAGGAATAGCTACTTCCCCACAGCCATCAGGCTATTCAACTCAACTGAAACAAATCTGAACATTAATAGACCATTATCTGTTTATTTGCACTTATCTGCTTATTTATTGATGTGTGTATATATTTATATAATGGTATATGGACACACTGATCTGTTCTGTATTCATGCCTAGTGTATTGTGTTGTGCTGAAGCAAAGCAAGAATTTCATTGTCCTATCTGGGACACATGCAGGCAGGTGGGACTAGTGGAGATGGTGCATGTTGGTCGGTGTGGGCAAGTTGGGCTGAAGGGCCTGTTTCCACACTGTATGACTCTTATGACACCACATGCTGCTAACTGATAATGACTACCCGTGCAAGGGTGGAGATGGACTGCGGTATAACATATCTTCTGCTCAATAGACTGGATTATGTTGCAAACGCTTTGCTCTGCATCGACACCTGCCGTGCATTTAGGGTGACAGAATGTTGTAACTAGTAGAACACGCTAGAGGCAGGAAACATGTTCCCGATGTTGGGGGAGTCCAGAACCAGGGGCCACCGTTTAAGAATAAGGGGTAAGCCATTTAGAACGGAGACGAGGAAACACTTTTTCTCGCAGAGAGTGGTGAGTCTGTGGAATTCTCTGCCTCAGAAGGTGGTGGAGGCAGGTTCTCTGGATGCTTTCAAGAGAGAGCTAGATAGGGCTCTTAAAAATAGCGGAGTCAGGGGATATGGGGAGAAGGCAGGAACGGGGTACTGATTGGGGATGATCAGCCATGATCACATTGAATGGCGGTGCTGGCTCGAAGGGCCAAATGGCCCACTCCTGCACCTATAGTCTGTTGTCTATTGTCTATTGCTGGCACATAGCATTGGAGAGCTGGGTTCAATCCTGACAGCGGCTGCTGTCTGCGTGTGAAGTTTGCCTGTTCTCTTAGTGACGACTTTGTGGCAAGGGGCAGCACGGTGGCGCAGCGGCAGAGTTGCTGCCGAACAGCGCCAGAGACACGGGTTCGATCCTGACTCCAGGCGTTTGTCTGCACGGAGTTTGTACCTTCTCCCCGTGACCTGAGTGGGATCTTTCCAGGATCTCCGGATTTCTCCCACACTCCGAAGACGTACAGGTCTGTAGGATAATTGGCTTGGTATCATTGTAAAGTTGTCCCCAGTGTGTGTAGGATTGTGTTAGTGTGCGGGGATCGCTAGTCTGTGCCGTCTTGGTGTTTCCGCGCTGTATCTCTAAACTAAACTAAATGTGCTGGTTGGCAGATTAACAGAATACTGTAAATTGCCATTATTGTGCAGATGAGAAATGAAATACCATATCCTTCCATGCCCTGCAGATCAACGTTAATATATCTAAAAGCCCCTCAAACATCACGATCACATCTGTGCCCACCACCCCTCTGTGCAAAAACAATGTGCCCAATGCATCTCCTTTCAATTTGGCACCTTTCACCTTGAAAGCTAAAACCTCTAGTCTTTGACATTTCTACCCTGGGAAAAAAAGGTTCCAGCCGTCTACCTCTACGCCTCTCGTACTTATATAATTTTAGGGATTACCACAATTGGGCTGTAATTTAAATCTGTCACTGTATTTCATCAATGTGGCTCTGCAGGTGTAGAAGTGCTGCAATATGCTGACTCATCAATACAGATTCATTTTCAAAGTCATACAGCATAGAAACATGACATCCATCCACAATTGCCCACACTAATCCCATTCACCGGCACTTAGTCCAGGGCTCTGTACCTTTTTCTCATCTCTCTCTCTCTCTCTGTCTCTCCCTCCCTCTCTCTCTCTCTCTCTCTCTCTCTCTCTCTCCCTCTCTCTCCCTCTCCCTCTCCCCCTCTCCCTCTCCCTCTCCCTCTCCCTCTCCCTCTCCCTCTCCCTCTCCCTCTCCCTCTCTCCCTCTCCCTCTCTCTCTCCCCCTCTCCCTCTCCCTCTCCCTCTCTCCCTCTCCCTCTCCCTCTCCTCTCTCCCTCTCCCTCTCCCTCTCCTCTCCCTCTCCCTCTCTCTCCCTCCCTCTTTCTCCCACTCCCTCCCTCCAATTGACCTCATACTCGAAGCCTAGACTCTTTAGCTTTCTCCAGCAGCTGCCTGCTCTGCTGAGTCTGACTTTAGACTTTAGAGATACAGCACGGAAACAGGCCCTTTGGCCCACCAAATCCATGCCGACCAGTGCACTATCCAACACACACTAGGTACAATTTTACGACTTACTGCGGCCAATTAACCTACAAACCTGTACGTCTTTGGAGTGTGGGAGGAAACGGAACACCCGGAGAAAGCCCACACGGTCAGGGGAAGAACGTACGCACTCCATGCAGACAGCGCCCGTAGTCAGGATCAGCACCCGTAGTGGGTCTCCGGGGCTGTAATGCCCCTGTCCCACTTAGGAAACCTGAACGGAAACCTCTGGAGACTTTGCACCCTCCCTGGTGGAATAAAACTGGGTGAAAAAAAGGTCTTACCTTCCACTACCTGCAACCTCCGGCAACCACCTTCAACTAGCATTGCAACCGGCTTCAACTAAAAATTACCGATTTTTAAAACGGCGACCTATTTTTAGTCGCGGCCGGTTTTGAATTTTTTGAAATAATCGCCGGCACATAGAAGAAGCGGAAACCACTTTCGACCATTAGGGAGACTGACAAAAACCTCCGGGAACCTCTGGGAACCGCACGGAAACCTTGGGTGGGGCGCAAAGTCTCCAGAGGTTTCCGTTCAGGTTTCCTAAGTGGGACAGGGGCATTATAAGGCAGCAACTCTACCGCTGTGCCACCTACTGCAGACCTATTGAAGATTTCTGACAACTGCACTTTTGCTGATGTTCATCTCGGATTCCTCAATTCTTCCTTGGACCTGACTGTTCATTATGTATGTCCTACCCTCCTTAGTCTTCACGATGTACATTACTTTCCATTACAATGCCTATCTAACCAACTTATCAATAGCCTATGACTATCCCCTTCATTATCGATGTCTTGCGGCATTACGATTGCATTTTTCTGAAGCAGAAATTCTTGGCATATAACGTGTTTAATCATGCACAAAATATTTCCCATATTGCCAGGACTTTAGAGGCTGAGCTATAGGGAGAGGTCGGGCAGGGTAGGACTTCTGCTGTTTTTGAAATTATTATATAGAACGGGAGGCTTTTAGAACAGTCTAGTTCTCATTGAAAAAACACACTGAGATAGTTCTCCCGTTTGCCAAACACTTTAACTCCCCCTCCCATTCCCACACTGACCTTTCTGTCCTGGGCCTCCTCCACTGTCAGAGTGAGGCCCAGCGCAAATTGGAGGAACAGCACCTCATATCTCGCTTGGGCAGCTTACACCCCAGCGGTATGAACATTGACTTCTCTAACTTCAAGTAACCCTTACATCCCCTCTCTCTCCATCCCTCCCTCCCTTCCTAGTAGGATGACCTTTGGTCCTCCACAGCCAACAATGGATCATTGTGGGCTCGTTGGCTGTCGGTGCCGGTTCCCATCTACTAGATGTACGGTAGATTGTGGGAGGAAATCGGAGCACCCGGATGAAAATCGCATGGTCACAGGGAGAACTTACTAACTCCATACAGACAGCACCTGTGGTCAGGATCGAACCTGGGTCTCTGGTGCTGTAAGGCAGCAACTCTACCGCTGCGCCACCATGCCACCCTGGTGCAAGATAAAGTCCACAGTAAAGTCCAATTAAAAATAGTCTGAAGGTCTCCAATAGGGTAACTGGGAAGGCAGGACCATGCTCTGGTCAACCATCTACATCTGGACACCTTTGGAGCATCTTTGGGACCTCAGGCCTCTGTACCCCTATCTGGCGGAAATGCAGACAAGTGCCTGTGGGCTGGGTGTGTAGGAAGCAACTGCAGATGCTGGTTTACACCAAAGATAGACATAAAAACTGCAGGAGTAACTCAGCGGGACTGGCAGCATCTCTGGGCTGAAGGAATGGGCGACGTTTCAGGTCGTGACCCTTCTCCAGACTTCTCTGCCTGAAACGTCACCCATTCCTTCTATCCAGAGATGCTGCCTGTCCCGCTGAGTTACTCCAGCATTCTGTGTCTACCTGCTTGTGGGCTGATGTCTCTTTTCTCTTCAGCGCGGGGCCTCAGGTGACCTCCCGAACGCAACGCTGAGCAGTAAACTGAAGTACGGTGGCAGGCTGATTTAATTTCAAGGCACAGGAGTGACTGTGGCCTCCATGGTCACAGCATTCCAGGCATGCCTCCGAGCCTGAGTTCACAGGTCACAGGTCAGATTGAGGACTATGCGAACATTTTGATAGTTGGCCATTTCACATCTACAGTCACATATTGCAATCGCTCCACACTTTAAAATCTCTATCTGTACAGTGTAAACGGCTCGATTGTCATCTTGTATTGTCTTTACGCTGACTGGTTAAGTAAGTAAGTAAGTAAGTTTATTGGCCAAGTATTCACATACAAGGAATTTGCCTTGGTGCTCCGCCCACAAGTAACAACATGACATACAGTGACAGTTACGAATGACTCAGAAAACACTAAACATTAATAATAATAAAACATTAATGATAAAACACCATTGATCAAGCATGTGAACCAACAAAATACCAGATCAAAGGGAGGCTACAGATTTTTGGCTGTTGAGTAGAGCAACTACTCGTGGATAAAAGCTGTTTTTATGTCTGGCTGTGGCAGCTTTGACAGTCCGGAGTCGCCTTCCAGAGGGAAGTGATTCAAAGAGTTTGTGGCCAGGGTGAGAGGGGTCAGAGATGATCTTGCCCGCTCGCTTCCTGGCCCTTGCAGTGTACAGTTCATCAATGGAGGGAAGGTTGCAGCCAATAACCTTCTCTGCTGATCGGACGATTCGCTGCAGCCTCCAGGTGTCGTGTTTGGTGGCTGAGCCAAACCAGACCATGATGGAGAAGGTGAGAACAGACTCTACGATGGCCGTGTAGAATTGGACCATCATTGCCTGTGGCAGATTGTGCTTCCTCAGCTGCCGTAGGAAGTACATCCTCTGTTGTGCCTTTTTGACTTTAGCACGCAACAAAAGCTTTTCACTGTGACAGTAAAAGTGAACTGACTAACTAATTGTTTAAGAAGGAACTGCAGATGCTGGAAAATCGAAGGTAGACAAAAATGCTGGAGAAACTCAGCGGGTGCAGCAGCATCTATGGAGCGAAGGAAATAGGCAACGTTTCGGGTCAAGACACTTCTTCAGACTGATTTGAGGGTGGGGGTGGGGGGGCGGGAAGAAGAAAGGAAGAGGCGGAGACGGTGGGCTGAGGGAGGGCTGGGAAGGGGAGGAGAAAGCAGTTAAATTGCACAGTTTCAATGGAAGCAAGGTTAATAAACCACAATGGGTCCGTCAGTGTGCAAACTGTGGAGTGTGTATTCAATTCGATCATTGCATGTCACAGTGTGTAAGGAACAATCTACTGGAGGAACTCAGCGGGTCAAGCGGCATCTGCAGGTGGAAAGGCCTGGATAGAATGGATGTGGAGAGCATGTTTCCAGTGGTGTCATACAGCCATAGAGTTATGTCTAACCACCAGAATATCATCAAGATATAAGGAGTTTCAAATGAGGGTGTGTATTTTATTCTAGTTGTCAAGCAAGCAGATCAATATACATGCTCACATCACAAATACACATTTAGTTTAGTGGAGTTGCTTAACGCTGAACAACGTCTGCACTGGTCCCACCTGCCTGCGTTTGGCCCATATCCCTCTAAACCTGTTCTATCCATGTACCTGCCTAATTGTTTCTTAAATGTTGCCACAGCCCCAGCCTCAACTACCTCCTCTGGCGGCTTGTTCCATACACCCACCATCCTTTGCGTGATAAGCTACCCCTTAGATTCCTATTAAATCTTTCCCCTTCACCTTAAACTTAGCTTCCCTGGTTCTCGATTCCCCTACTCTGGGCAAGTGTCTACTCGATGTAATCCTCTCATGATTTACACACTAGAGATAACTTATAATTTACAGAAGCCAATTAACCTACAAACCCGCACGTCTTTGGAGTGTGGGAGGAAACCGGAGAAAACCCACGCGGTCACGGGAGAACGTACAAACTCCGTACAGACAGCACCCGTAGTCAGGATTGAACTTGGGTTTCTGGCGCTGTAAGGCAGCAACTCTACCGCTGTGCAGTCTTTCCGCTGACTGGTTAGCACGCAGCAAAAGCTTTTCACTGTACCTCAGCACACGTGACAATATACTAAAGTGAACGATGTTGCCCAGCCACATACCCTCCCTTTCCCTCACCCTTTCTCTTTTGAGATGGAGACAAAAAGAAACTGCAGCTGAATAACAAAAAAGGACACAAAGTGTTGTGGTAATTCAATGGGTCAGGGAGCATCTCTGGACAACATGGATAGCAACGTTTTGGGACTAAAGAAGGATCCAGCCCATCCATATTCTCCAGATTTGAGTGTGTGCGTTTGTGTGTGTGTGCGTGCCTGTGTGCATAGTATGTGCTTGTGTGTATGTGTGTTGTGTGTGTGCGTGTGTGTGTGTGTGTCTGTTTGTGTCTGTGTGTATGTGTGTAGTGTGTGTGCGTGCCTGTGTGTTGTGTGTGTGTATATACGTGTGTGTATATGTGTTGTGTATGTGCCTGTGTGTATGTGTGTTTAGTGCGTGTGTATATACGTGTATATGTGTGTAGTGTGTGCGTACATATGTGTGTAGTGTGTGTGTCTGTTTGTGTGTGTGTGTAGTGTGTGTGTGTTTGTGTGTGTGTGTGTATAGTTTGTGTGTGTGTGTGCAGTGTGTGTGTGTGTCTGTTTGTGTGTGTGTGTGTAGTGTGTGTGTCTGTTTGTGTGTGTGTGTAGTGTGTGTGTGTGTGTTTGTGTGTGTGTTTGTGTGTGTGTGTTTGTGTGTAATATGCAGTGTGCGTGTGTGTTTGTGTGTGTGTGTTTGTGTGTGTGTGTCTGTTTGTGTGTGTGTGTGTGCAGTGTGTGTGTGTGCAGTGTGTGTGTGTTTGTGTGTAATATGCAGTGTGTGTGTCTGTTTGTGTGTGTGTGTGTGTGTGTGTCTGTGTGTGTGTGTGTGTAGTGTGTGTGTGTGTGTGTGTGTCTGTGTGTGTGTGTAGTGTGTGTGTGTGTGTGTGTGTGTGTGTTTGTGTGTGTGTGTTTGTGTGTAATATGCAGTGTGCGTGTGTGTTTGTGTGTGTGTGTTTGTGTGTGTGTGTCTGTTTGTGTGTGTGTGTGTGCAGTGTGTGTGTGTGCAGTGTGTGTGTGTTTGTGTGTAATATGCAGTGTGTGTGTCTGTTTGTGTGTGTGTGTGTGTGTGTGTCTGTGTGTGTGTGTGTGTAGTGTGTGTGTGTGTGTGTGTGTGTCTGTGTGTGTGTGTAGTGTGTGTGTGTGTGTGTGTGTCTGTGTGTGTGTGTAGTGTGTGTGTGTGTGTGTGTGTGTCTGTTTGTGTGTGTGTGTAGTGTGTGTGTGTAGTGTGTGTGTGTGTGTGTGTGTGTAGTGTGTGTGTCTGTGTGTGTGTCTGTGTGTGTGTGTAGTGTGTGTGTGTGTGTGTGTGTGTGTCTGTTTGTGTGTGTGTGTAGTGTGTGTGTGTAGTGTGTGTGTGTGTGTGTGTCTGTTTGTGTGTGTGTGTAGTGTGTGTGTGTGTAGTGTGTAGTGTGTGTGTGTGTGTCTGTGGTGTGTGTGTGTGTGTGTGTGTCTGTGTGTGTGTGTAGTGTGTGTGTGTGTAGTGTGTGTGTGTGTGTGTGTGTGGCTGTTTGTGTATGTGTGTGAGTGTGTATGTTTGTATGTGACATGTATACATGTATACATAAGTACTATGATTCAGTGTCTGTAGAAGTGTCTCGAGTGGAACATTGCCTGTTCCTTCCCCTCCACAGATGCTGCCTGACCCCGTGAGTGCCTGCAGCACTTTATGTTTTGCTCGATTCCAGTAGCTGCAGTCCACTTCATCTCCTGAGTACTATTTGCAATAGTTTACAGGTCACCTTGACATACCTTGTGAGGTAATGGAATGTCTTGCCACGTTGCTTCAGGGAGTGTTGATCTGCTGGACCTGAAGTTAGTTCTCCTGGTGCACAATGCTGTGGTGGGTCCCACTGATAGACACCTTAACGT
>CM075990.1:2766071-2811937 GCA_038087875.1 Malacoraja senta | reverse complement strand
AATTTCAAGGCACAGGAGTGACTGTGGCCTCCATGGTCACAGCATTCCAGGCATGCCTCCGAGCCTGAGTTCACAGGTCACAGGTCAGATTGAGGACTATGCGAACATTTTGATAGTTGGCCATTTCACATCTACAGTCACATATTGCAATCGCTCCACACTTTAAAATCTCTATCTGTACAGTGTAAACGGCTCGATTGTCATCTTGTATTGTCTTTACGCTGACTGGTTAAGTAAGTAAGTAAGTAAGTTTATTGGCCAAGTATTCACATACAAGGAATTTGCCTTGGTGCTCCGCCCACAAGTAACAACATGACATACAGTGACAGTTACGAATGACTCAGAAAACACTAAACATTAATAATAATAAAACATTAATGATAAAACACCATTTATCAAGCATGTGAACCAACAAAATACCAGATCAAAGGGAGGCTACAGATTTTTGGCTGTTGAGCAGAGCAACTACTCGTGGATAAAAGCTGTTTTTATGTCTGGCTGTGGCAGCTTTGACAGTCCGGAGTCGCCTTCCAGAGGGAAGTGATTCAAAGAGTTTGTGGCCAGGGTGAGAGGGGTCAGAGATGATCTTGCCCGCTCGCTTCCTGGCCCTTGCAGTGTACAGTTCATCAATGGAGGGAAGGTTGCAGCCAATAACCTTCTCTGCTGATCGGACGATTCGCTGCAGCCTCCAGGTGTCGTGCTTGGTGGCTGAGCCAAACCAGACCATGATGGAGAAGGTGAGAACAGACTCTACGATGGCCGTGTAGAATTGGACCATCATTGCCTGTGGCAGATTGTGCTTCCTCAGCTGCCGTAGGAAGTACATCCTCTGTTGTGCCTTTTTGACTTTAGCACGCAACAAAAGCTTTTCACTGTGACAGTAAAAGTGAACTGACTAACTAATTGTTTAAGAAGGAACTGCAGATGCTGGAAAATCGAAGGTAGACAAAAATGCTGGAGAAACTCAGCGGGTGCAGCAGCATCTATGGAGCGAAGGAAATAGGCAACGTTTCGGGTCAAGACACTTCTTCAGACTGATTTGAGGGTGGGGGTGGGGGGGCGGGAAGAAGAAAGGAAGAGGCGGAGACGGTGGGCTGAGGGAGGGCTGGGAAGGGGAGGAGAAAGCAGTTAAATTGCACAGTTTCAATGGAAGCAAGGTTAATAAACCACAATGGGTCCGTCAGTGTGCAAACTGTGGAGTGTGTATTCAATTCGATCATTGCATGTCACAGTGTGTAAGGAACAATCTACTGGAGGAACTCAGCGGGTCAAGCGGCATCTGCAGGTGGAAAGGCCTGGATAGAATGGATGTGGAGAGCATGTTTCCAGTGGTGTCATACAGCCATAGAGTTATGTCTAACCACCAGAATATCATCAAGATATAAGGAGTTTCAAATGAGGGTGTGTATTTTATTCTAGTTGTCAAGCAAGCAGATCAATATACATGCTCACATCACAAATACACATTTAGTTTAGTGGAGTTGCTTAACGCTGAACAACGTCTGCACTGGTCCCACCTGCCTGCGTTTGGCCCATATCCCTCTAAACCTGTTCTATCCATGTACCTGCCTAATTGTTTCTTAAATGTTGCCACAGCCCCAGCCTCAACTACCTCCTCTGGCGGCTTGTTCCATACACCCACCATCCTTTGCGTGATAAGCTACCCCTTAGATTCCTATTAAATCTTTCCCCCTTCACCTTAAACTTAGCTTCCCTGGTTCTCGATTCCCCTACTCTGGGCAAGTGTCTACTCGATGTAATCCTCTCATGATTTACACACTAGAGATAACTTATAATTTACAGAAGCCAATTAACCTACAAACCCGCACGTCTTTGGAGTGTGGGAGGAAACCGGAGCAGCCGGAGAAAACCCACGCGGTCACGGGGAGAACGTACAAACTCCGTACAGACAGCACCCGTAGTCAGGATTGAACTTGGGTTTCTGGCGCTGTAAGGCAGCAACTCTACCGCTGCGCAGTCTTTCCGCTGACTGGTTAGCACGCAGCAAAAGCTTTTCACTGTACCTCAGCACACGTGACAATATACTAAAGTGAACGATGTTGCCCAGCCACATACCCTCCCTTTCCCTCACCCTTTCTCTTTTGAGATGGAGACAAAAAGAAACTGCAGCTGAATAACAAAAAAGGACACAAAGTGTTGTGGTAATTCAATGGGTCAGGGAGCATCTCTGGACAACATGGATAGCAACGTTTTGGGACTAAAGAAGGATCCAGCCCATCCATATTCTCCAGATTTGAGTGTGTGCGTTTGTGTGTGTGTGCGTGCCTGTGTGCATAGTATGTGCTTGTGTGTATGTGTGTTGTGTGTGTGCGTGTGAGTGTGTGTGTCTGTTTGTGTCTGTGTGTATGTGTGTAGTGTGTGTGCGTGCCTGTGTGTTGTGTGTGTGTATATACGTGTGTGTATATGTGTTGTGTATGTGCCTGTGTGTATGTGTGTTTAGTGCGTGTGTATATACGTGTATATGTGTGTAGTGTGTGCGTACATATGTGTGTAGTGTGTGTGTCTGTTTGTGTGTGTGTGTAGTGTGTGTGTGTTTGTGTGTGTGTGTGTATAGTTTGTGTGTGTGTGTGCAGTGTGTGTGTGTGTCTGTTTGTGTGTGTGTGTGTAGTGTGTGTGTCTGTTTGTGTGTGTGTGTAGTGTGTGTGTGTGTGTTTGTGTGTGTGTTTGTGTGTGTGTGTTTGTGTGTAATATGCAGTGTGCGTGTGTGTTTGTGTGTGTGTGTTTGTGTGTGTGTGTCTGTTTGTGTGTGTGTGTGTGCAGTGTGTGTGTGTGCAGTGTGTGTGTGTTTGTGTGTAATATGCAGTGTGTGTGTCTGTTTGTGTGTGTGTGTGTGTGTGTGTCTGTGTGTGTGTGTGTGTAGTGTGTGTGTGTGTGTGTGTGTCTGTGTGTGTGTGTAGTGTGTGTGTGTGTGTGTGTGTGTGTCTGTTTGTGTGTGTGTGTAGTGTGTGTGTGTAGTGTGTGTGTGTGTGTGTGTCTGTTTGTGTGTGTGTGTAGTGTGTGTGTGTGTAGTGTGTAGTGTGTGTGTGTGTCTGTGTGTGTGTGTGTGTGTGTGTGTGTCTGTGTGTGTGTGTAGTGTGTGTGTGTGTAGTGTGTGTGTGTGTGTGTGTGTGGCTGTTTGTGTATGTGTGTGAGTGTGTATGTTTGTATGTGACATGTATACATGTATACATAAGTACTATGATTCAGTGTCTGTAGAAGTGTCTCGAGTGGAACATTGCCTGTTCCTTCCCCTCCACAGATGCTGCCTGACCCCGTGAGTGCCTGCAGCACTTTATGTTTTGCTCGATTCCAGTAGCTGCAGTCCACTTCATCTCCTGAGTACTATTTGCAATAGTTTACAGGTCACCTTGACATACCTTGTGAGGTAATGGAATGTCTTGCCACGTTGCTTCAGGGAGTGTTGATCTGCTGGACCTGAAGTTAGTTCTCCCTGGTGCACAATGCTGTGGTGGGTCCCACTGAGAGACACCTTAACGTCCTTTTCTGCAGATGTGGGCAGCACGGTGGCCACAGCTGCCTCACAGCGCCAGAGACCCGGGTTCGATCCTGACCGCAGGTGCATCTTAACTGAAAGAATACAATTAATGTTTTCATTGTATATTTGTTGTATTCAGCTCAGATACAAGATGTGGCGGGTGGCACGGTGGCGCAGCGGTAGAGCTGCTGCCTCACAGCGCCAGAGACCCGGGTTCAATCCCGAGATACTGTCTGTACGGAGTTTGTACGTCCCACCTGTGACCGTGTGGGTTTTCTCCGGGTTCTCCCACACTCCAAACACATGCGGGTTTGTAGGTTAATTGGCTTCTGTAAATTGCCCCTAGTGTGTAGGATGGATCAAGTGTGTAAGGGGTAATCGCTGGTTAGCATGGACTCGGTGGGCCAATGGGCCTGTTTCCATGCTGTATCTCTAAGCTAAACTACTGAATTGAAATATACAGCATAGAAACAGGCCCAAGCCCACGCTGACCAGTGAGTGATCACCGGCCTGTTCACACCAGTTTTATGTCCTCCCACTTTTGTGTATACATTCCCTACAAGCTTAGGGCAATTTTACAAAGACCAATTAACCTCTAAACCCACACATCTTTGGGATGTTGGAGCACCTGAAGGAAACCCACACGGTCATGGGGAGAACGTACAAACTCCACACAGGCAGCACCCACGGTCAGGATCGAACCAAGATCTCTGACGCTGTGAGGCAGGGGTTGACTAACTGCTCCTCTGTGCCGCGCAGATTTTAATCAATCTTTTAGAGGGACATTATTTGGCTTTTTTTACACGCTGCAACCCAATTTTTAGGCAATTGTGTGTCAAAGCACAAATGTGTACGAAAGTAGTTGTGATCTCTGGAGACCGGTTAATACATAAAAGGACACAAAGTGCTGGAGTAACTCAGCAAGACAAACCTCAGCAGATTGCACTATAAGAGTTTGAACCTGTCTTCAAACCTCTCTCGCACCTTCAACTCTTATCTCTGGCATTTGTTCCAACCATCTGCCTACCAGAATCCCCCTCGTCTATGTCTATAGCATTGTCTTGCCCATCCCCTTTTCCAGCCCCCTTACAATCAGTTTGAAGAAGTGTATTGTTTTGTCTATTAGATAGCGTAGTCAGGGGATATGGGGAGAAGGCAGGAACGGGGTACTGATTGGGGATGATCAGCCATGATCACATTGAATGGCGGTGCTGGCTCGAAGGGCCGAATGGCCTACTCCTGCACCTATTGTCTATTGTCTATTGGTTTCACCATGAAACAATACCTATCCATGTTCTCCAGAGATACTCAATTACTCCAGCACTTTGGGTCCCTTTTGGTATCGACCAGCATCTGCAGTTCCTTGTTTCTACATACTGGTTGTGAGATAATGTGCATAGAATGTGCAATGGTATCTTGCAGCAGAGGGATAGCCTTTGTGTGTATGTGGCAGCAGTAATTCTGGCAGAGCTGGTCATCTTGTTGCTATGAGCAAGATCACCTGTGCAGGTGTGTACAAATTCAAGCCAAGAATTTCCTTTGCGTACTCGCTGGAGTTTAGAAGAATGAGGGGGGGACCTCAGTGCAACTTACCGATTAGTGAAAGGCCTGGAGAGAGTGGATGTGGAGAGGATGTTTCCACTAGTGGGAGAGTCTAGGACCAGAGGCCACAGCCTCAGAATAAAAGGACGTACCTTTAAAAAGGAGAAGAGGAGGAATTTCTTTCGTCGGAGGGTGGTGAATCTGTGGAATTCATTGCCACAAAGGCCGAGGGGCCAATGGATATTTTTAAGGCACAGATTAACAGATTCTTGATTAATATGGGTGTCAGGGGTTATGAGGAGAAGGCAGGAGAATGAGGTTGAGCGGGAAAGATAGATCAGCCGTGATTGAATGGCGATGTAGACTTGATGGGCCGAATGGCCTAATTCTGCTCCTGGAACTAATGAATACTGTGAAAGAAGTTCAGCAGAAAATCACCTTTGCCTGGCGTAGTACGAATACTGACACTGGGTGTCTTTATCAGTGACGTTTCGAGTCAAGACGCTTCTTCAGGCTCCAGACTGAAGAAGGGCCTCGACCCAAAACGTCACCCATTCCTTCCCTCCAGAGATGCCGCCTGTCCCGCTGAGTTACTCCAGCAATTTGTATCTTTTGAACCTTCTGAACCGTCTGAATTTTGTAGTCGGCAGGGCAGTACTCTGCATATTCTGCATATCGCCAACTTGGACAATTTAACATTTTATCAAACCAATTAACCTACAAACCTGTACGTCTTTGGAGTGTGGGAGGAAATCGAAGTTCTCGGAGAAAACCCACGCAGATCACGGGGAGAACGTACAAACTCCATACACACAGCACCCATAGTCGGGATCGAACCGGGGTCTCTGGCACTGCATTTTGCTGTAAGGCAGCAACTCTACCGCTGAGCCACCGTGACTGCCCTATCTATCTATCTTCGGTTGAAACCAGCATCTGCAGTTCCTCCCTGTACACAGGGTGTCTTTATGCCAGTTTTTTCCTCTTGCCTGCCATTTTTCTTCAGTGTAAACCTTCTCCTGATGACATTGCTAGTTGTGAAACACCAAATGTTCGTAAAGATTGAGGTTGTCAACCGCACAGCTCTGGAAAGTGACAGGTTTATTTATTCCTAGAACAATCTGTTCTCTTCATGTTCCACCAGGAAACATGTTCACATTAAAGGCCAGCCCTCAATGAACTACATTCCCTGTCTTCCCTGAGGTAGACTCATAGACTCATAGAGAGAAACAGTGTGGAAACAGGCCCTTCGGCCCAACTTGCCCACACCGGCCAACATGTCCCAGCTACATTAGTCCCACCTGCCTGCGCTTGGTCCATATCCCTCCCAACCTGTCCTATCCATGTACCTGTGTAACTGTTTCTTATACGTTAGGATAGACCCAGCCTCAACTACCTCCTCTGGCAGCTCGTTCCATACACCCGCCACCCTCTGTGTGAAAAAGTTACCCCTCAGATTCCTATTAAATCTTTTCACCTTCACCTTGAACTGTTGTCCTCTGGTCCTTGATTGCCCTACTCCGGGCAAGAGACTCTGTGCATCCACCCGATCTATTCCTCTCATGATTTGGTACACCTCTATAAGATCAGACGTGTGACATCCTGTCCCCTCAGGCACGCCCTCTCACCGATCACTTTATTGACTTTTCTTTGGACTTTAGACGTTAGAGATGCAGCGCGGAAAACCGGGCATTCGGCCCACCGAGTCCGCGTTGACCAATGATCCCCGCACACAGCAACATCCCCGCACACAAGGGACAATTTACAATTTTTACCGAAGCCAATTAACCTACAATCCTGTATGTCTTTGGAGGGTGGGAGGAAACTAGAGCTCCTGGAGAAAACCCTCGTGGTCAGGGAGAGAAGGGATGAACTCCGTACAGACAGAACCCATGGTCAGGATCGAACCCGGGGCTCTGGCGCTGTGAGACAGCAACTCCACCGCTGTTCTGGGAGAGGTTAGGGTCTGGGTCACACCCAGATTCTTGGCCTCAGGGTCACTCCAAGCTTTTTAAAAGTTACCAAAGATAGACACAAAGTGCTGGAGTAACTCAGCAGCTCAGGCAGCATCTCTGGAGAAAAAGGATGGGTGACCTTTCGGGTCTTGACCCTTCTTCAGACTGAAAGTAGGGGGTGGGGGTGGGGGGGGGGGGGGTGGGTGAAGGGCAGGAAGTGAGAAAAGGCCTGTAACTGTCAGGACTAGCCACAATCACGCAGGGTGGTGCCTGGTAGGTCCATTGTTGACTTGGGAAAGTTTGATCTCAAGAGAAACAATGTAGAGAAATATCTGGTAAAACGTCTAGGGTAAAGGAAGGGGGCAAGGAGGGAAAGGTGGAGTTGACGGATGCGATGAATTATTCAAAATTAGAGAATTCATTGTTCATATTGCTGTGTTGTAAGCTGCCAAGAGGGTTAGGAAAAAACTAGGCTTGTATTCACTTGAGTTTAGAAGGATGAGGGGGAATCTTATAGAAACATATAAAATTATAAAAGGACTGGACAAGCTAGATGCAGGAAAAATGTTCCCAATGTTGGGCGAGTCCAGAACCAGGGCCACAGTCTTAGAATAAAGGGGAGGTCATTTAGGACTGAGGTGAGAAAAAACTTTTTCACCCAGAGAGTTGTGAATTTATGGAATTCCCTGCCACAGAGGGCAGTGGAGGCCAAGTCACTGGATGGATTTAAGAGAGAGTTAGATAGAGGTCTAGGGGCTGGTGGAATCAAGGGATATGGGGAGAAGGCAGGCACGGGTTATTGATTGGGGACGATCAGCCATGATCAGCCATGATCAGCCATGATCGAAGGGCCGAATGACCTCCTCCTGCACCTATTTTCTATGTTTCTATGTTTCTATGTTTCATCTCTGGAGGAATGGAATAGGTGGTGTTTCGGGTTGAGACCCTTCTTCAGACTGAGAGTCAGGGGGGAGGGAAACGAGAGAGATAGTTGGTACATAGAACAAATGAAAGAAAGATATGCAAAAAGCAACGATGATCAAGGAAATGTGGAGCCCACAATGGTCCATTGTTGTCTGTGGGCTAGGTGATAACGAGTTATGCAGACAGTGAAACTCAACAGGATGACAGTGAAACTAGCACGACTAGGCCAGGGGAAGGACAGAGAGAGAGGGGATGCAAGGGCTACTTGAAGTTAGAGATATCAATAATCATACCGCTGGGGTGTAAGCTGCCCAAGCGGAATATGAGGTGCTGTTCCTCCAATTTGCGCTGGGCCTCACTCTGACAATGGAAGAGGCCCTGAACATAAAGGTCAGCGTGGGAATGGGAAGGGGAGTTTGTGAAAGTTCCGTTTCCGTTTGTTCAGTTCGGTTATTTAGCGAAGCTTTGCTCCCTGCTTCATGAAGAAAGGCCACCTAAGCTCCATAGTCAATGAGTGGGACTCCATCACCCCCAGGGCAACAGGTCATAGCTGTAGAATTAAAGAACGTTCCTTTGGGAAGAAACATAGAACATTGAAAAGTAGAAACATAGAAAATAAGTGCAGGAGTAGGCCATTCGGCCCTTCGAGCCATATACCCATTGAATATAATCATGGCTGATCATCCAAAATCAGTACCCCGTTCCTGATTTTTCCCCATATCCCTTGATTCCATTAGCCCTAAGAGCTAAATCTAACTCTCTCTTGAATACATTGTGGATTGGCCTCCACTGCTTTCTGTGGCAGAGAATTCCGCTTCCAGATAAGGAGGTGAGGATGAATTTCTTTAGTCAGAGGGTGGTGAATCTGTGGAATTCATTGCTACTGAAGAATGTGGAGGCCAAGTCAATGGATATTTTTAAGGCAGAGATTATGTCACGTGATAGGAGAAGAATTAGGCCATTCGGCCCATCAAACAGCTCCGCCATTCAATCATGGCTGATCTATCCCTCCTAACCCCATTCTCCTGCCTTCTCCTCATAATCCCTGACACCCATACCAATCAAGAATCTATCTATCTCTGCTTTATGTTTGAACGTTATCCCCGCGACCTGCGTGGATTTTCTCCGGGTGCTCCGGTTTCCTCCCTCACTCCAAAGACATACAGGTTTGTGGGTCAATTGGCTTCTGAAAAATTGTAAATTGTCCCTAGTGCGTGTAGGATAGTGTTAGTGTGCGGGGATTGCTGGTCGGTGCAGACTTAGTACGGGTGTCAGGAGTTATGGGGCGAAGGCAGGCGAATGGGGTTAGGAGGGAGAGATAGATCAGCCACGATTGAATGGCGGAGTAGACTTGATTGGCCAAATGGCCTAATTCTGCTTCTATCACCTATGACCTTATGACCTTATGACCTTATGACCTTATGACCTTATGACTCAGTAGGCCGAAGAGCCTGTTTCCACGCTGTATCTGCAAAACTAAAACTATGAACTTCACGACTGCAGTTCACTCTCTTTACATAACTTCAATAAGTAGTGTTCGAGTGACCCACAGTGTTGCTTTAATGCCACTGAAAGATGGCAATGCACCCTCTTGCTTCTGTGGTATAATCTGAACAAATTGTTGACACTATACTTGTGTCTACATACATGGCAGAAATCGAATTAGATTTTTTTTTTTAAATCCGTAAATGTTGCATTAAAAGTGATTTGCACATTATGAAGTGTTTGTGCTGACTTTGAGCACCCACAGAGAGAGCCTACCTCGCGTCCTGATTGCTCCTGTGGTGTCTTGTACAAGGGTGGCCCGGTGGCTCAGCTGGTAAAGCCGCTGCCAAACGGCGCCAGAGACCCGGGTTCGATCCCGACCTCGGGCGCTGTCAGCGCGGAGTTTTCCCCGTGACCGCGTGGATTTCCTTTGGGTGCTTCGGTTTCCTCCCACATTCCAAAGACGTGAGGGCTTGTAGATTATTTGGCCCTCTGTAATTCTTCCAAATGTGTCGAGGGCGGATGAGAGAGTGGGACAACAGAACTAGTGTGATCGGGTGATCGACGGTCGGCGTGGTTAATTGGCTTCTGTAAATTGTCCCATCTGAGTGTGTAGGATAGAACTAGCGCACGTGGGTGATCGCTGGTCAGCGTGGACTCGATGGGCCGATGGGTCTGTTGCCACCCTGTAAACTAAACTAAACTAAACTGAACTGAACTCAACTGAATGGTGGCATCAAGGGAATCCTATCTCTAAAACGACGACAGAAAGTGAATCAAAATATTCTGACCCCCGACCTTTGTTATTCATTTACAAATGCATGCGTACATCACGTACAAGATTGTTCACTGTACGTAACTGAAAAGGTTATCGTGAGGACATGGATTTTTTTTTCTATCACTCTGTCACATTGACTGAAAGGTTCTGTCATCTTGCATGGTAGATCCCTTATCCTAGTTCTCCGACCAGTCTAACTGTCCTCCTGATTCAATGTTATATCTGTATAGAAACATAGAAACATAGAAAATAGGTGCAGGAGTAGGAGTAGGCCATTCGGCCCATCGAGCCTGCACCGCCATTCAATATGATCATGGCTGATCATCCAACTCAGTATTCTGTACCTGCCTTCTCTCCTTACCCCCGAACCCTTTAGCCACAAAATTATTTATTCTACATTTCCCTTGGACTTTGTCCCCTTTGATCTCTCGTTTTCACACCTTACCCTTCCATACCTCTGTGTCTCCCTTCTCCCCTGCCTCGCAGTCTGAAGAAGGGTCTCAACCTGAAACGTCACCCATTCCTTCTCTCCAGAGATGCTGCCTGTCCCGCTGAGTTACTCCAGCATTTTGTGTCTACCTCCTGATAAAGATCGCAGTGGGATAAGATACAACGTGTGCAGGAAAGAACCTCAGATAGAATCCGTGTTAATAGAATCCCTCAATAGCTAGATGCTCTCCAATAATATCTCCCACATTTGTGTGGTGGAAGGAACTGCAGATGCTGGTTTAAACTGAAGCCAAATGGTGGAGTAACCCAGCGGGACAGGGAGCATCTCTGGAGAGAAGGAGTGGGTGACGTTTCTGGTCGAGACCCTTCTTCAGGGGCCTTTTTCCATGGTGTATATCTAAACTAAACTGAAGAATGATTGAGACCATGTACAGATTCTGATTGTGCAAGTTCCAAGGTTGCTCAGGAGTGTATACATATGAGTCTGTCCCAGTAGAATCACTGTACACTGTGGTTCATATAAACAGGGTGTTGTGGTGTGTACTAACATTCTGGCTATTGTGGTACACACAAAGGCTTGGACAATCTTTGTTGATCTTATGGTGGAGTGTACAAGGTGTACATGGGTCCTGGTGTGAATAAACGATTAGGCGCCCCTAGTCTGTATTAATATTAATCTGTCCTTGTGTGTATAAGGGCGGTACGATGGCGCAGCGGTAGAGTTGCTGCCTTACAGCGCCAGAGACCAGCATTCGATACTGACTATGGGTACTGTTTGTACTGTGTTTGTACATTCTCCCCACGAATGCGTGGGTTTTCTCCGGGTGCTCCGATTTCCTCCCACACTCCAAAGACTTGCTTTTGGTAAAATTGTGAATTGTCCCTAGTGTGTAGGATAGTGCTAGTGTACGGGGATCGCTGATCGGTGCCGACTCGGTAGGCCGAAGCCTTGTTTTTGTGCTGTATCTCTAAACCAAACTAAACTAAAGTGTGGGTAGACAAAAGTGCTGGAGAAACTCAGTGGGTGCAGCAGCATCTATGGAGCGAAGGGGAAAAAAAAGAAGAAAAAAGAAGGTTGTCTACCTTTGATTTTTCCAGCATCTGCAGTTCCTTCTTAAACTAAAGTGTGACTGTGTCCTCATATTATACATAAGAGGAATCGAGAACTAGTGGACATTGATTTAAGGTGAGGGAAAAAGATTTAATTGGAACCTGAGGGGTAACTTTTTCACACAAATGTGGTGGGTGTATGGAATGAGCTGCTGGAGGAGCTAGTTGAGGCAGGGACTGTCGCAATATTCAAGAAACATTTAACCAGATACATGGATAGGGCAGGTTTAGAGGAGAATGGGCCAAATGCAGGCTGGAGGGACTAGTGTAGATGGGACATGTTGGGCCGGTGTGGGCAAGTTGAGCCAAAGGGCCTGTTTCCACGCGAAACCAAACTAAACTAGTTAGTGGGTGTTACTAGTTACGAACAGCCAAACAGTCAGTATTAGGGAGACACAATGAACTGCAGATGCTGGTTTACAGAAAAAAGATACAAAGTGCTGGAGTAACTCAGTGGGTCAGGCAGGATCTCTGGAGACCATGGATAGAGTCAGAGTTATAGAGTCATGCGGTGTGGAAACAGGCCCTTCGGCACTGTACCTGTGCGGAGGTTATTGTCACGTGTACCGAGGCACAGTGTAAAGGGCCTGTCCCACGAGCATGCGACTGCATGCGGCAAGCGCGACCAAACCGGAAGCGGGGGCCACGCGGGGGCCGCGCGAAGGTCGAGTGATCCCCGTACAGGGCCTGTCCCACGAGCATGCGACTGCATGCGGCGAGCGCGACCAAACTGGAAGCGGGGCCCGCGCGGAGGTCGACTGAGTGACGTGAAGTTCGAGCGAAGTCCGCGGGAAGTCCGCGCGTGAGGTACGGCGTCAAGACGCTGCGTACGGCGTTGAGGCGGCTGCGGGCCGGCAGGCCGTTGCCGCGCGGAATTTTTGAACAGTCAGTTTTTTGGAGCCCCGCGCGATGTCGGGACCAGCTCCGCACAACTCCATACGGCTCCGGCGATCGAAGTGGGACCGGCCCCGCGAGGCCGTACGGCTCAAGCGACCACGTTAGGTCGCGTTTGCTGCATGCAGTCGCATGCTGGTGGGACAGGCCCTTTAAGCTTTTGGTGCGTGCTAACCAGTCAGTGGAAAGACAATACATGATGACAATCGAGCCGTCCACAGTGTACAGATACATAATAAAGGGAATAACGTGAACAACATAAGTGCAAGATAAAGCCAGAAAAGTCCAATCAAAGATAGTCCAAGGATGAGGTCGATGGTAGTTCAGCACAGCTCTCTAGTTGTTGGTAGATTGTTTCAATTGTCTGATAAACAGCTGGGAAGAAACTGTCCCTGAATCTGGAGGTGTGCGTTTTCACAGAACGGTTGGTTGAAGGAGATTGCTGTATCACCTGAGTCCATCAACACTCTGATCAGTGATGGCTGCAGATTTCTATTTCCCTTTCATACCAGTTAAATTTAGATTACCAAAATACCATAGGACTTGACCTCAATTTCCTAAATATAGACACAAAGTGCTGGAGTAACTCAATAGGTCAGGCAGCATCTCCAGGGATGAGTCCCAACCCGAGACGTCACCTGGAATAGGTAGGATAGATAGTTCTGAGCTATTAGGAGAATTTGGGCAGGATAGGGCTTTATTCCTTAGAGTGCAGGAGGATGAGAGGTGATCTTATAGAGGTGTATAAGATCACGAGGGGAATAAATAGGGTGAATGCATAGTCTTTTACCCAGAGTAGGGTAGTCAAGAACTAGAGGACATACAGTAGGTTTAAGGTGAGGGGGGTAAGATTTAATAGGTACCTGAGGGGCAACTTTTTTACCCAAAGGGTGGTGGATATATGGAACGAGCTGCCAGAGGAAGTAGTTGAGGCTGATACTATCACAAAGTTTAGAAGACATTTGGGCAGGTACATGGATAGGATAAGTTTAGAAGGATATGGGCCAAACGTAGGCAGGTGGGACTGGTGTAGATGGGGCAGGTTGGTCGGTGTGGGCAAGTTAGGCCAAAGGGCCTGTTTCCACATGGCATGACTCTATGACTTTATCTATGGTCTCCAGAGATGCTGACTGACCCACTGAGTTACTCCAGTACTCTATCTTTGTTTTTTGTAAACCAGCATCTGCAGTTCCTGGTGTCTCCCTTGATATAGATCTGCATTCGCGTGCTTAAATCTGCTGGCATGTGATTTAAGGCAAGCACTTTATTTAAGTCAACCCTGAATGCATAAGCCAATGAAGAATGTCCATGGAGAAACACTAATCCAAAACCTACTGATTGGTAGTAAAAATGGATTTACTCTGAAGGGAAGAGAATAGATTTGGATTATTAGTCCAGCATTAGCAATGTGATTGACTTTAGACTTTGGAGATACTGCTTGGAAACAGGCACTTTGGCCCACCGAGTCACCGCCGACCGGCGATCGCTCCGTACACTCGCAACGTCCCACAGACTAGGGACAATTTACAATTTACAGAAGGCTTTTCTGTGAAAGATTTTCACTGTACCTCGGTGCACGTGACACTAAACTAAACTGAACTGAACTGACCTACTGACCTGTACATCTTGTGGAGTGTGGGAGGAACCTGGAGCACCTGGAGAAAACCCACGTGGTCACGGGGAGAACGCACAAGCTCGTACGGACAGCACCCGTAGTCAGGATTGAACCTGGGTTCCTGGCGCTGTGAGGCAGCAACTCTACCGCTGCACGACTGGACTTCTTTCAGCCATAATGGAGAATGGAAGTGGTTGAAGTTCTGATTTAGAGCACAGTGCCTCTAGATGTGTATTAAAAAAAACCATGAGAGAAATATATCGGGAAGATGCACAGCGGAAAGACAATACATGCACAGTCACTTGCCCAGAGTTGTGGAATCAAGGATCAGGGGACATTGGTTTAAGGTAAAGGGGAAAATTTTAATATGAATCTGAGGGGTAACCTTTTCACACAAAGGGTGGTGGGTGTACGGAACGAGCTGTCAGAGGAGGTAGTTGATGCAGGGACTATCCCAACTTTTAATAAACAGTTAGACAGGTACATGGATAGGACAGGTTTTGAGGGATATGGGCCAAATGCAGGCAGGTGGGACTGGTGTAACTGGGACATGTTGGCTGGTGTGGGCAAGTTGGGCTGAAGGACTTGTTTCCACGCTGTATCACTCTATGAGTGACTCTATAACTGTGTGGCATTCCTTCACTAAAGCATTGGAGAGTCATCCTGGATTTCTGTGCTTAAGTGTTTAAAGCAATTGTCACCTTTTGAGTCAGAGGTGAGAATTACCAAGTTTAGTCTTTCGACTTTAGAGAAACAATGTGGAGTGTAGGAGGAGACCCGAGCACCTGGAGAAAACCCACGCGGTCACAGGAAGAACATACAAACTCCATTTCAAAAATAGTGGTGACCACAAAGCACTTTGACATCTCTAGAGGACAGAAAAGGCACTTTGTAAATGCATGTTCCTCTGCAATTGCAATATATTTACATCAACTTGGAAAAATGAATCTACGGAATTCACAAAATCCGTATGACCCCGTAGAAAACTCGATAAACTCTTTGCAAAACATTTCTCTACAATTGATTATTTCCCGGGGGGGGGTTTAATATATTAGAGCTTTCATAATATTCAGTGTGTAGTTATTGATCTGTATTATCCAGTACTGAATATGGCACTCATCACTTTATCTGGGGTGGGAAATTAACTATCTAATTGGCAACAAACTATCCAAAGGGCGGCACGGTGGAGCAGCGGTAGAGTTGCTGCCTCACAGCGCCAGAGACCCGGATTTGATCCCGATTACGGGTGCTGTCTGGATGGATTTTTTTACGTTCTCCCCGTGACTTGCGCGGGTTTTCTCCAAGATCTTCGCTTTCTTCCCACACTTGGTGTAAATGTAAAATTGTTGCTAGTGTGTGTGGGGTAGTGTTCATGTGCGGGGATCGTTGGTCGGCGCAGACTCGGTGGGCCCAAGGGCCTGTTTCCGCGCTGTATCTCTAAACTAAACTAAACTAAACTAATCAGTTGCTGACATTGTATTATTCTCTCCCTCAATGTCATTCCCTTTTCACCTCTTTCCTTGGTGAAACATGCTGAGTGTGTGTGCATGCGTAGCGGCATGGTGGCGCAGTGGTAGAGTTGCTGCTTTACAGTACCAGAGACCCGGGTTCAATCCTAACAATGGGTGCTGTCTGTACGGAGTTTGTACGTTCTTCCTGTGACCACGTGGGTGCTCCAATTTCTATCCACACTCCACACTGTATCTCTAAAGTCCAAAGTCAGTCACATTGCTAACACTGGACTAATAACCCCAATCCATTCCTCCCACACGCCAGAAACATACAGGTTTGTAGGCTAATTGGCTTCAGTAAAAATTTAAATTGTCCCTGATGTGTAGGATAGTGTTAGTGTATTGGGGGATCGCTGGTTGGTGAGGACTCGTCAGGCTGAAGGGCCTGTTTCCATGCTGTATCTCTAAAGATTAAAAGCCTAAAGTGTGACTGGGTGTGTTAGTGGGTGTGTGTTGGATGTGTGACTTAAGGGGCTGTCCCACTTGGGCGACCTAATTGGCGAGTTTAGAAGAGTTTAGGAGAGTTTGAAAAAGTGTCATGTTGAAGACCTCCTTCGACTATGTTGAAGACTAGCTACGACTAGCTACGACTAACTCCGGGAAAATTGGACACCGAATAGTGGAGAGTGAAGACAACCTCCTTTGACCTCCTTCAACCTCCTTCAACCTCCCTTCGACTATGTTGAAGACTATCTACGACTACCTTCGACTACCTTTGATTAACTTTGACTACCCTCAATGACCTGTGAATAACATGCCAACCTACTTTGACTAAACCTACGAGTAAAAAAAAATATCGATTTTTTTTCCATGGCGACCTTTTCTTACTCACTGGCATTTTCCAGCATGTTGAAAAATATGCCGCGACCTAGCTGAGGCCTCGAGTACGCGGGGACTACTCTCGAGCATGAAGGAGAGTTACATAGACCTCGAGGACAAACTCTTCTAAACTCACCAATTAGGTCGCCGCAGTGGGACAGCCCCTTTAAATGTGTGGATGTGTAATAGCCCTGTCCCACGGTACGAGTTCATTCCAAGAGTTCTCCCGAGTTTGCCCTGACTTGAACTCGGAGATTTACGGTAATGGCCACTCGTCGGTACTCGGTGCTCTCGTGGACATTTTTCATCATGTTGAAAAATCTTCACGAGTCTTCCCGAGGCTTACCTGCCGTTAGCGAGTCTTCTTGAGTACCTGCCGTTAGCGTTACGAGACGTCCCCGAGCTCCGACGTACCCGCTACGTTCATTCTCCGTGCTTACCACGAGTTTGATTTTTTTTTTACTCGTGAGAGCTCTTGGAATTAACTCGTACTGTGGGACAGGGCTTTAAGTAGTTTAGTTTAGTTTGGTTCAGTTTAGTTTATCTCAGCTTAGCTTAGTTTAGTTTAGTTAGATCAGTTTAGTTTAGTTTATTATTGTCATGCGTACCGACGCACAGGCAAAAGCATTTGTTTGCGTGCTAACCAGTCAAAGACAAGACTACACTTAAATACAATCAAGCTGTCCACAGTGGACAGATAAAGGATTTA
The DNA here is from genome assembly GCA_038087875.1 of Malacoraja senta. NCBI lineage: Eukaryota > Metazoa > Chordata > Chondrichthyes > Rajiformes > Rajidae > Malacoraja > Malacoraja senta. The sequence goes on along the minus strand of CM075990.1, from coordinate 2,794,652 downwards.
GGGTGCAACGTTTAGTGCAAGACAAAGTCTGAGAGAGTCGATTAAAGTTAGTTCAAAGGTTTCCAATGAAGTAGATGGGAGGTCAGGACCGCATCTAACTGATGACTGTTCAGTTGCCTGATAACAGCTGGGAAAAAACTGTCCCTGAATCTGGAGGTGTGCGTTTTCACACTTCTGTACCTCTTGCCTGATGGGAGAGGGGAGAAGAGGGAGTGGCCGGGGTGAGACTGGTCCTTGATTATGCTGCTGGCCTTGTTGAGGCAGCGTGAGGGGTAGATATGTACTTGTGTACAAGCAAGCACTTTAAGTCAACTCTGAATGCATAAGCCAATGCAGAATGTCTGTGGAGAAATCCAAAAGCAACTGCGTGGCTGTGAAGATGGAATATGGATCGGTGATGTTTCGGATCTGTCCTCTTGTGGGAGAGTCTAGGACTAGAGGGCACAGCCTCAGAATAAAAGGACATACCTTTGAAATGGAGAGGGGAAAGAATTTCTCTAGCCCGGATCTTTAGAAGCGACATCCTAGGAGGAGGAGGTTTGAAGGGTCATAAGTTCACAAGTGATAGCAGCAGAATTAGGCCATTCGGCCCATCAAGTCTACTCCACCATTCAATCATGGCTGATCTATCTCTCCCTCTTAACTCCATTCTTCCCATAACCCCTGACACCCGTACTAATCAAGAATCTATCTATCTCTGCCTTAAAATTATCCATTGGCTTGGCCTCCACAGATGAATTCCACAGATTCACATCCCTCTGACGAAAGAAATTCCTCATTCCTAAAGGAACGTCCTTTAATTCTGAACCTATGACCTCTGGTCCTAGACTCTCCCACTGGTGGAAACATCCTCTTCACATCCAGGTGGGGAACAGGAGAGGGGAGGGCGGGAAATGGAAAGGGAAGGGGTGACAAAGGTACGTTTAGCGACCGACCAGATGAGGTGAGGATGGGGCTTGCCGTGAATGTTTACACAACTGGCATTGAAAGGTCAGCCAAGGAGAATGGAACTGGAGTGACTAGATTCAACTGGGAGGGAGGTTGGGGATGTCTTTAACCATGATGGGCAGGCCATTGTGGTGTGGGACAATGTTATTTAGAACAGCCAGTCTTTCCTTCTCTTCCATCTACCTTCTTCTTCTTCTTTCGTGTGGCGTGCTCGGCCTAAAGTTGTTGGACAACTTGTTCTATTTGATTTTCTGTTTGTGCACGTCGAGTTGGTTGCATTAGTCGAAACAGGGCAGACCACGTGAAGGTTGCAACCTTCCACCCCTTCCATCTACCAGAATAATTCCACATGTTTTCCCTTAAAAGTGTTTCAGTTTATCAAAATTGCAGATGACGGCATTTCCACTTGCAGTGTGTAGGATGGAACAGCCGACGCTGGTTTACTCCGAAGATAGACACAAAGTGCTGGAGTAACTCAGCGAGTCAGGCAGCATCCGTGGAGAAGAGGAATAGGTGACGTTTCAGGTCGAGACACTTCTGAGAGCTGATGGTAAAGGTTCCTTTCAACAAGGTTGAATTTCTGATGAAGGGTCCCAACACGAAACATCACCCATCCACGTTCTCCACAGATGCTGCCTGACCTGCTGAGTTACTCCAGCACTTTGTGTCTTTTTCTGAATTTTTGATTTCATCTTTTGAATAGAATTGTTTTGTCTTTGCACGAGACTGTCTTTCCCCAAGTAAAGACGCGCTTCCTAATATTTATTTTAATTTGTTTTTTAATTAATTTAGATTTATATCCTCTGGCCGTGTTTCTCATCGTTCTTCATTACAACCCTGCCATATCAAATACTGATGACACTAGTTAATGTTCCTGCAGATTTTCCCTTTGAGCTGACTACTCCCAGAGGCACTCATAATTGGAAACCTTGTTCCTTATGCTTTATTTACTTCACATTTTGGATTAGTCTTGTTGCTCTCTCTCCGTCTCTGTCCCTGACTGTCTCTGTCTCTCTCTCTTTCTCACCCTCCCCCTCTCTTTCACTCTCTCTCTCTCTTTCACACTCCCTCTATCTCTCTCTCCCTCTCCCTCTCCTTCTCACTCTCTCTCTCACTCTCTCGCTCTCTCTGTCTGTCCCTCGTTCTCTCTTTCTCACTATCTCCCCCTCTCTTTATCACCCTCTCCCTCTCCCTCCCTCTCCCTCTCCCTCTCTATCTCCCTCTCCATCTCACTCTTCCTCCCTCTCCCTCTCCCTCTCCCTCTCCTGCCCTCTCCCTGTCTCTCTCCATCTCCCTCTCCCTCACCCTCCCCCTTCCTCTCCCTCTCCCTCTCCCTCTCCCTCTCCCTCTCCCTCTCCCTCTCCCTCTCCCTCTCCCTCTCCCTCTCCCTCTCCCTCTCTCTCTCTCTCTCTCTCTCTCTCTCTCTCTCTCTCTCTCTCTCTCTCTCTCTCTCTCTCTCTCTCCTCCTCTCACCTTCTCTCTCTCCCTCTGTATTAAGATCAACATTGCCACAATGAACTGCAGATGCTGCAATATTGAGCAGCGGGCACAAGGTGCTTGACTGCATGCATGAGTGGCGTTTTAGGTCTAAAGGAGGGTCCAACCATCTGCCCACACCCCCACCCCCCGCTAACCTGTATCCACCTATCACTTACCAAGCTACGTCCTGCCTCCATCTTTCTTCCAGCTCTCCCCCCCCTCACTAAACCAGACTGAAGAAGTGCAGGATTGGAGGGATATGGACAAAGTGTAGGTGGGACAAGTGTAGCTGGGATTAGTGTAGCTAGGACATGTTGGGCAGTGTGGGGAAGTGGGGCCGAAGGGTCTGTTCCAACGTTGCATGACACTATGACTATATGACTATGATAGAGAGTATGGTCTTTAGGTAATGATTCTGTTGAGCTGACAATGTCGGAAAAGCCCAGGCATTCACACCGTCCTCTGCGTCATATTTCCAAGGGACATATTTATTGCTGGCGTTTTTCTTTGCTGTGACATGTTCCTTGTTGAGTATTGAAACAGACAATAAGGTAAAAATTCCCTCCACCTTTCATGTGCAGCGCTTCCTCCAATCAATATTTCTGAACAGCTCCCTGCACAAATCCTTCACACTGTTGTGCAAGTGAAGAGAGAAGTGATGAGATAATGTTGGGGAAGTTAAGACATCAAATCCTCTCTGCTATCGAGAAGGAGCAAAAGGCCTGAGCAGACACAAAATGCTGGGGTAACTCAACGGGACAGGCAGCATTTCTGGAGAGGAGGAATTGGTGACGGTTCGGGTCGAGACCATTCTTCAGACTGACTATATAAGTATATAAGGAATATAAGTATCCCTTCCAGATTCCAAACCCTAAAATGTTTTCTTTTGAGGGCACAAGACGAGATGTGGAACAATCGGTTTCATTTTGTTTAGTTTCGGGATACAGCATTGAAACAAGCCCTTTGGCCCACCGAGTCCGCGGCGACCAGCGATCCCCGTACACTAGTTCTATCCTACACACTAGGGACAATTTGCAAAAGCCAATTAACCTACAAACCTGCATGTCCTTGGAATGTAGGAGGAACCACAGAACCCAGGGAAAAAACACACATTTAAGACAGAATTGTGGCATTTTAGTTTTTCTTTTTCTTCAGAATTCCCTTCTTCTAAAGCACCGTGGCACGGCGGTAGAGTTGCTGCCTTGCTTCATGTAACCCTTGCTTTCATCCCTCTCCCATCCTAGTTCTCCGACCAGTCTGACTGTCCCCCTGATTAAACTTTATCTTTGTCCACTTCGTTGTCAACTCCCCCTCGCGAACAGTGATCTATTCTACCTCTTCCTTGAACTCCTGCCCCTTTAATCTTTTGTTTTCACACCTTACCCTTCCATATCTCTATGTCTCCCTCTCCCCTGACTCTCAGACTGAAAAAGGGTCTCATAGAAGCATAGAAACATAGAAAATAGGTGCAGGAGAAGGCCATTCTGCCCTTCGAGCCAGATTCTGTACCCTGTTCCTGCTTTCTCCCCATATCCCTTGATTCCGTAAGCCCTCAGAGCTAAATCTAAAGGCTCTGTCTTACGTGTTTGCGGTCATCGGCGGTGAAGCGCGGCTTCGCCTGTAGAGTGGACCGCACGGCAACGGCGAGAGCGCCGAGCCTATCCACGGGAGCGCCACACGGATGCTGCGCGGGGGCCGAGTGATTCAAATACGACTCGTCCCACGTGCTTGCGGTAAGTAAAAAAAAGGGCGGTCCGACTGCGATGACATCGGCCCGCCGCAGGTGACTCACAAGCGGCGGCTGTGGCGGCGGCCGTCCTGATCGCGGCGCTGTAGCGGTGGCTGTGCCTGCGGCCGTGCCGCACACGTGCCTCACTGGCGGAGGCTGTGACGGTGCAAGTTTGACGCACGGTGCTCGAGCCACACTGGCGGCGGCCCGTGCGGGCGGCCGTGCCGCACTCGTGCATCACTGGTGGAGGCTGTGCGGTAGGAAAATATTTTTCAACAGTGTAGGTTTTATTTTAGCATCGTGCGGTGTTGGGAACACCGCCGCACGGCCCCGGAATTGTGCGTTCTCACGAGTGCGCGGTCTATGGCGGCAGATTCTTCCCGTTTCGCCGCCAATGACCGCAGACTCGTGAGACAGGCCTTTAACTCTCTCTTGAAAACATTCAGTGAATTGGCCTCCACTGGCTTCCGTGGCAGAGAATTCCATAGATTCACAACTCTCTGGTAGACAAAATTGATGGAGAAACTCAGCGGGTGCAGCAGCATCTATGGAGCGAAGGAAATAGGCAACGTTTCGGGCCGAAACCCTTCTGTCTGAAGAACGGTTTCGGCCCGAATCGTTGCCTATTCCTTCGCTCCATAGATGCTGCCGCACCCGCTGAGTTTCTCCAGCAATTTTGTTGACCTTCAGAACTCTCTGGGTGAGTTCGATCCAAAACTTCACCCATTCCCTCTCTCCAGAGATGCTGCCTGTCCCGCTGAGTCACTCCAGCGCTTTGTGTCTATATGAGGTAGCAACTCTACCCCTGCGGCACTGTGCCACACTCTGCAGGCCTTGCACCCTAACCCTGTTCAAAACCAGCTCAAACACTGATTGCCCCATGTCCCTTGCTTGTGATACAGGTTTACATCTCAATTTACAAGTAGGATCGCCTGTGTTAACTCTGAGGGAACACACACACAAGCAAGAGAGAAAAAAAAATTACATTGTACAACATGCAGCCGTGTTTTGCGGAACTCACATTTCTGAAGTCCTTGGTGCGGAAAGCCAGGCTACAAATGACTGCATCAGATCTGGCACTAAAGGCCATTAATTTCATGTTATGTTTCCATGTGGTTGGGATTTATTAATTTAATTTTACACCGCCGAACAACAAGGTTGACACCCGTGTTCTCGGCAGGTCTGGTCATGATCTGCTCAGCAGACTCCATCATTAGCACGGCCTTAGTCAGGCTGAAGCACAATTAATGCTCTGGTTCATTTCTACAGCTGACGAGTATTTCCATTAATTCACCAACGTCAGTATCGGTAATTGACTATTCCCTGACATGAATTCTTTGTGAGCGCATTGTGTTGTGGACAAGAGGGGGAGGGAGGAAGCCACTAGGTTGGAGGGGGGAAGGGGGGTTGTGGGAGACGGTAGCAACATCAGTCTAACAGTGGCCTGTTTCCTTTATCATCTTTACTTTTTTTGCATATCATTCATTCGTTATTTAGTTCAGTTTAGATACAGGCCATTCGGCCCAACGAGTCTGCACCGACCAGCGATACAGAGGCCACTTAACCTACAAACCTGCGCATCTTGGGGTTGTGGGAGGAAACTGGAGCACCCGGAGGAAACCCACACAGTCACAGGGAGAACGTGCAAACTCCACACACACACACAGCGCCCAAGGCCAGGATCGAACCCGGGTCTTTGTCGCCGTGAGGCAGCAGCTCTACCCCCGCTGTGCCACTGATCCACTGATATGCTTGCATCCAGTTTTATGATCATTAGGATCGGATGCAGGAGGATCGAAAAATAATCGTCCTTCAAACTGGACACTAAGCAGCTAATGGAAGAGCAATTCTAGTTTTCATCTTTACTTCGTGCAAGCACAAATCATTAAACCATTAATTAGGCTCCATTGTTTCAAAGGACTAGAATGCATGTTTCCCACAGCTGCCTACAACCATGGCAGTCAATGCATGTGCAGTCGAGGCATTGGAATAGTGTCGGACAGGTCAGGATGTTAGGGTCTTGAAGACAGCTAAACAAACTCATTTGACAAATCAAACTAACCAGTATATCCTAAATTGCTGTCAACATTTTGTGCTTGTAAGAACGAAAGCTGAAAACCCGAGTGGTTAGCTTAGTGAGGTTTAGTTTAGAGATACAGTGAGGAAACAGGCCCTTCGGCCCACCGAGTCCACGCTGACCAGTGACCACCCCATACACTAGCACTATCCTGCGCAATGGGGACAATTTAAAGATGGATGTGGAGAGGATGTTTCCACTGGTGGGAGAGTCTAGGACCAGAGGTCATAGCCTCGGAATTAAAGAACGTTCCTTAAGGAAGGCACATGAGCAGGAACCTCTTTGGTCAGAGGGTGATGAATCTGTGGAATTCATTGCCACACAAGGCTGTGGAGGCAGCCAATGGATATTTTTAAGGCAGAGATAGATAGATTCTTGATTAGTTTGGGTGTCAGGAGTAATGGGGTTGAGAGGGGAAAGATAGATCAGCAATGAGTGAATGGTGGAGTAGACCTGATGGGCCGAATGGCCTAATTCTGCCCCCATCACAAAAAAAAGCCAATTAACCTACAAACCTGCCCACAATCTTTGGGATGTGAGAAGAAACCGGAGCACCCATAGTAAACCCACGTGGTCACAGGGAGAACATACAAATTCCATACATACAGCACCCGTAGTTTCATCCAGCACCCACAGGGGGTGATGGGTTGTATATATGACTAAGAGATACTGTACAGTATATGAGGGTTTTTTCTTTTCTTTTTCCTTTTTATCTCTCCTTTTTTGTATGGCTTTGTAAATATTTGATGAGTGTATAAATGTAAATAATTTGGTGTACATATAGCTGCTGGTGTACATATGGTGTACATATAGCTGCTAAATTTGTATCAGATAATTATAAGCAGTTGAATAAGGGGTGGGAATTAATAAGCTTTGGCTTCTTCCTGCTCCTTTTCGGACACATACGATTTCATTTATTTATAGATATTGTTCATGACACTTTATAAATATTCTTGTTTTGGGTTTTTTGTATGCTGTTCCACACTTGCTTTTTATTCTTTTATTCTGTTCGAAATAAAGAATTAAATATAAAAATATAAAAATATAATATAATATAGTCATTTAAGATGGCAGTGAGCTATCTGGAATCCAATTGAATAACACATTTCAATGGAAGACAGCACAAATGCTTGAATGGGATTGTGAGCTATGCAATGATGTCATGGTGGAGCAGCGGTAGAGTTGTTGCCTTACAGCGCCAGAGACCTCGGTTTTTCTGACAACTAGTTATGTCTGTATGATCTCCCCGTGACCACGTGGGTTTTCTCCGGGTGCTCTGGTTTCCGCCTACACTTCAGAGACGTGCAGGTTTGTGGGTTAATTGGCTTCAGTAAAATTGTAAAGCAGCATCTGCAGTTCCTTCCTACACACATAAAATGTGTGAGAGTAATAATGATAAATTAAATTTAGCGCAGAGAGTAAAATTGTAAATTATCCCTAGTGTGTAGCATAGTGTTAGTGTGTGGGGATCGCTGGTCGGCGCGGACTCGGTGGGCCAAAGGGCCTGTTTAGGCGCTGTATCACTAAACTAAACTAAACTAAAAAGCTATTGCCTCACAGCGCCAGAGTTCTGGGTATGATCCTGACCTCAGGTGCTGTCCGTGCGGAGTTTGCACGTTCTCCTTGTGACCGTATGAGTTTCCTCCAGGTGATCCGGTTTCTTCCCACATCATAAGCTGTGTGGGTTTGTAGGTTAATTAACCCATTAAAGTGCCCCTAGTGTGTAGGGAGCCAATGCAAAAGTGGAATAACATAGAACTAGTGTGAGTGGGCGATCGATGGTCGGCATGCACTCAGTGGGCCGAAGGGCCTGTGTCTTTTAATCAACCGAACAATGGGGAAAGAGCATAGGAATGGATAATTGGATAGATAGTTCCTTCTGAGATCAAACACGGCCCACGGAATTCACACCGACCAGTGATCCCTGCACATTAACACGACCCTACACACACTAGGGCCAATTTTACAATTTTACCCACAAACCTGTAACAGCCCTGTCCCACGGTACGAGTTCATTCCAAGAGTTCTCCCGAGTTTGCCCTGATCCGAACTCGGAGATTTACGGTAATGGCCACTCGTCGGTACTCGGGGCTCTCGTGGACATTTTTCAACATGTTGAAAAATCTTCACGAGTCTTCCCGTGCTTACCTGCCGTTAGCGAGTCTTCCCGAGTACCTGCCGTTAGCGTTACGAGACGTCCCCGAGCTCCGACGTACCCGCTACGTTCATTCTCCGTGCTTACCACGAGTTTGATTTTGAAAAAACTCGGGAGAGCTCTTGGAATAAACTCGCACCGTGGGACAGGGCTTTAAGTCTTTGGATTGTGGGAGAAACCGAAGATCTCGGAGAAAATCCACCCAGGTCACGGGGAGAACATACAAACTCCGTACAGACAAGCAACCGTAGTCAGGATTGAACCCGGGTCACTGGTGCTGTGAGGCAGTATCTCTACCGCAGTGCCAGCGTGCCGCCCTTGATGAAAAATGAATCAAATCTGACGAAGAGTCAAATAACTTAAATTTTGAGCTTTGGGAGGGAGGACGTTATTCCGGACATTGTTACAGTACATTAGCAGAACTGGATGTTGCAGCCAACAATGCAATGGTGAATACTGACTCAGCATTCTAACATAACTATTATTAATATTAGAGGACATGAATGATCAGGTTGTCATGGGTCCTGGAATGCCCCCAAGAAACAAACAGAGAGAAAATAGATTTTTGTTATTAATTAAACCTGAATATCACATCATATTTTGGAATGCCCAACAGAGAAATTGGTCACGTTGATACAGAGACAATTTCTGGCCTCAAGAAATCAAGAACGTTTTAGACTTCTCTTTACTGTAGACTTTGGGGATAGAGCATGGAAACAGGCCCTTCGGCCCACCGAGTCCACGATGACCAACAATCACCCCTGAGACGAGTTCTATCCCACACACACCAGGGACAAATTCCAATTTTACTGAAGCCTACAAAACCTGTACGTCTTTGGAATGTGGGAGGAAACCGGAGCACCAGGAGAAAACCCACGCTGTCACACGGTGAACGTACAAACACCGTACAGACAGCACCTGTAGTCAGGATTGAACCCAGATCTCTGGCGCTGTTAGGCAGCAATTCTACCCGCTGCGCAACTGTGTTTTATTATCATATGTCCCGATGATAGAACAATTAATTTCTTACTTGCAGTGGCACAGCAGATATGTAAACATAGTACTCTGTAAAACACACTATAACGAGATAAATTTATCGAGACTATTATCTGACTATTATCTGAATGGTGGCCGATTAGGAAAAGGGGAGATGCAACGAGACCTGGGTGTCATGGTACACCAGTCATTGAAAGTAGGCATGCAGGTGCAGCAGGCAGTGAAGAAAGTGAATGGTATGTTAGCATTCATAGCAAAAGGATTTGAGTATAGGAGCAGGTCGGTTCTACTGCAGTTGTACAGGGTCTTGGTGAGACCACACCTGGAGTATTGCGTACAGTTTTGGTCTCCTAATCTGAGGAAGGACATTCTTGCCATAGAGGGAGTACAGAGAAGGTTCACCAGACTGATTCCTGGGATGGCAGGACTTTCATGTGAAGAAAGACTGGATAGACTCGGCTTGTACTCGCTAGAATTTAGAAGATTGAGGGGGGATTTTATAGAAACTTACAAAATTCTTAAGGGGTTGGACAGGCTAGATGCAGGAAGATTGTTCCCGGTGTTGGGGAAGTCCAGAATAAGGGGTCACAATTTAAGGATAAGGGGGAAGTCTATTAGGATCGAGATGAGAAAAACATTTTTCACACAGAGAGTGGTGAATCTGTGGAATTCTCTGCCACAGAAGGTAGTTGAGGCCAGTTCATTGGCTATATTTAAGAGGGAGTTAGATGTGGCCCTTGTGGCTAAAGGGATCAGGGGGTATGGAGAGAAGGCAGGGATGGGATACTGAGTTGGATGATCAGCCATGATCGTATTGAATGGCGGTGCAGGCTCAAATGGCCGATTGGCCTACTCCTGCACCTATTGTCTATGTTTCTATGTTTCTATGTTTCTATGTTTCTAAATTTAAGTATATATATATATACATATACTTTTTTACACAAAATGCTGAAGTAACTCAGCGGGTCAGACAGCATCTCCGGAGAAAAAGAATAGGTGATGTTTCAGGTTGGAACCCTCAACATCACCTATTCCTTTTCTCCAGAGATGTTGTCTGACCCGCTGAGTTACTCCAGCATTCTTTGGCATCTGCAGTTCCTTTCTATACATACACACACACACACACACCTCGCAGACAAACACAGACAAATATACAAACAATAGTAGTGCAGTCAAAAATAATGTCCCCGTCTACATAGTTCAAAGTCTATTTTGAGGTTGTCTTGTTTCATAGCCTGATGGCTGTAGGGAAGAAGCTGCTCCTGAACCTGGACCTTACAGTTCTCCTGATGGCAGGGGTGAAATGAAATGGGATCTCGAATCATTCCAGATCTGAAGCTTGAATCTGACGCAACATAGCTACATTGTGCTGATGGTGTCTCACTACAATAGACAATAGACAATAGGTGCAGGAGTAGGCCCTTCGAGCCAGCACCGCCATTCAATGTGATCATGGCTGATCATCCACAATCAGTACCCCGTTCCTGCTTCCTCCCCATATCCCCTGACTCCGCTATCTTTAAGAGCCCTTTCTAGCTCTCTCTTGAAAGCATCCAGAGAACCTGCCTCCACCGCCCTCTGAGGCAGAGAATTCCACAAGACTCACAACTCTCTGTGAGAAAAAGTGTATCCTCGTCTCCGTTCTAAATGGCTTACTCCTTATTCTTAAACTGTGGCCCCTGGTTCTGGACTCCCCCAACATCGGGAACATGTTTCCTGCCTCTAGTGTGTCCAAACCCTTAATAATCTGATATGTTTCAATAAGATTCCCTCTCATCCTTCTAAACTCCAGAGTGTACAAGCCCAGCCGCTCCATTCTCTCAGCATATGACAGCATATGATTGTTGGAGCTGTTTCATTGAGGCACGGCATGGAAACAGGCCTCTCATCCCACCATGTCCACACCATCCTTCAGCTTATCCCACACCAAACTCATTTTATTCCCTCCTGGACTGGAGTTGACGTTGTGACTATGGTTGGGGAAGATGGAACAATCATATAATATAATAAAAAGGAACCACAGATGCTGGTTTATACCACAGATAGACCCAAAATGCTGGAGTAACTCAGCAGGTCAGGCAACATCTCTGAAGAAAATGGATAGTTGAGATGAAGGGTCCCGACCCGAAACTTCACCTGTCCATTTTCTCCGGGGATGCTGCCTGGTCCGTTGAGTAACTCCAGCATGTTGTGCCTATATAAAGAATCGTATAATATTGTTTCTTCAATCATAGCCAACAATTTCTTACCATTGTTTCTGAAAATATTTTCTTAAAAATTGCTATTCCCTCAAGCTTGACAGTTAAATATAAAAATATTCCAGAAACCACTGCACTAGAAATAATGTAATTTTGATAAATTCTGTTTTCTACAATAATGTCAATTAGTTTCTGGGTCAATGCATCTCCTTTTTCAGTCATTGTACTATATTGCATGAATACAGGCCCTTCGGCCCATCTCATCCCTGCAAACCAAGATGCCTCATCAGAGCTAGTCCCATTTAGAAACATAGAAACATAGAAAATAGGTGCAGGAGTAGGCCATTCGGCCCTTCGAGCCAGCACCACCAATCAATGTGATCATCCAAAATCAGTACCTCGTTCCAGCTTTCTCCCAATATCCCTTGATTCCGTTAGCCCTAAGAGCTATATCTAACTCTCTCTTGAATACATCCAGTGAATTGGCCTCCACTGCCTTCTGTGGCAGAGAATTCCATAGATTCACAACTCTCTGGGTGAAAAGGTTTTTCCTCATCTCAATGGCCTGCCCTTTATTATCAATGGCCTACCCCTTATTCTTAAACCGTGTCCCCTGGTTCTGGACTCCACCAACATCGGTACATTTTTTCTGCATCTAACCTGTCCAATCCTTTAAGAATGTTATATGTTTCTCTAAGATCCCCTCTCATCTTTCTAAATTCCAGTGAATATAAGCCCAGTCGATCCATTCTTTCATCAAATGTCAGTCCCGCCATCCCAGGAATTAACCTGGTGAACCTACGCTGCACTCCTCAATAGCAAGAATGTCCTTCCTCAAATTAGGAGACCAAAACTGCACACAATACTCCAGGTGTGGTCTCACCTGGGCCCTGTACAACTGCAGAAGGACCTCCTACTGCAGGGAATGTGTGGCTAAGGGCACAGATTTACAAGGGTGTTGCCAAGACTTAGAGGCCTGAGATATCGGGAGAAGTGAAACAGGCTCAGACTTTATTCCTTGGAGCGCAGGAGGATGAGCTGTGACCTTATCGAGGAGTATAAGACCATGAGCGTGTTTAAGAAAGAACTGCAGATGCTGAAAAAATCTAAAGTATTGTAGACAAAAAATCGTAGACAAAAACTGCTGGAGAAACTCAGCGGGTGGGGCAGCATCTATGGAGTGAAGGAAAGAAGGAACAGAGTATTTTTTCCCAGGGAAGGGGAATCAAGAACCAGGAGACATAGGTTTAAGGTGAGAGGGGAAAGATTTAATAGGAACCTGAAGGACAATCTCCTGCCACAGAGAGCGGTGGATATATGGATGAGCTGCCAGAGGTTGTTGTTGAGGCTGGTATTATAACAACATTAAGTTTAGTTTAGTTTAGTTTAGTTTAATTTAGTTTAGAGGTACAGTACGGAAACAGGCCCTTCAGCCCACCGAGTGCGCACCAACCAGAAATCCCCACACACTAACACTATCCTACACACACTAGGGACAATTTACCAATTTACAATTTACCAAGCTAATTAACCTACAAATCCGTACGTCTTTGGAGTGTGGGAGGAAACCGAAGATCTCGGAGAAAATCCACGTGGTCACGGGGAGAACGTACAAACTCCGTACAGACAGCACCCGTAGTTAGGATCAAACGTGGGTCTCTGGCGCTGCCATCGCAGTAGGGCAGCAACTCTACCGCTGCACCTCCGTGCCGCCCCATTTAAAAGACATTTGGACAGGTGCGTGATTAGGAAATGTTTAGCGGGATATGAGCCCAACGTGGGCAATGCGGCATCTTGGTTGGCGTGGGCAAGTTGGACTGAGGGACCTGGTTCCACACTGTATGTATCTATGATAATACTAGATGAAAAGAATCGACTGAAGGGCCTGTCCCACTTGGGCGACCTAATCCGCGAGTTCTGGCGAGTTTGCCCTCGACTCATACTCGCAGCATGGTCGACACGAGGTCGTAGGAGGTCTTCGTAACTCTCCTTCATGCTCGAGAGTGGTCTCCGCGTACTCGAGGCCTCAGCTAGGTCGCGGCGTTTTTTTTCAATTTGTTAAAAAATGCCCGCGAGTAAAAAAAGGTCGCCATGGAAAGAATCTATACTTTTTTTACTCGTAGGTTTAGTCGTAGTAGGTCGGCATGTCAGTCGTAGGTAATCGATGGTACTCAAAGGTAGTCGAAGGTAGTCATAGATAGTCTTCATCATAGTCGAATATTAGGTCAAAGGGAGGTCGAAAGAGATCGAAGGAGGTCGTCTTCACTCTCCACTTTTCGGTGTCCAATTTTCCCGAAGTTAGTCGTAGCTAATCGTAGCTAGTCGAAGCTGGTCTTCAACATAGTCGAAGGAGGTCAAAGGAGGGCTTCTACATAGTCGAAAGAGGTCTTCATTTTTTCAAACTCTTTTAAACTCGCCAATTAGGTCTCCCTAGTGGGACAGCCCCTTGAGATCACTTCCAAGAATGATAGCAAGCCTGGAGATCTGGAGAGAGTTAAATCCACAAACAAGAACAAAAACATATTTGAAAGAAAAGATAGCAATGTGAATAGTATTGTGTACAAAAAATAGTTGTAATAATCTGCATCACTGCGCCAGAGACCCAGGTTCGATCCTGACCTTGGGAGCTGTCTGTGTGGAGTTTGCAAGGTCTCCCTCTGAACACAGTGGGTTTCCTATGGGTGATCCGGTTTCCTTCCACACATCAAAGACATGTGGGTTTGCAGGTTAATTCACCTCTTAAGATTAATTAAATTGCCCCTAGTGTGTTGGGAGTAGATGAGAAAGTGGGATAACATAGAACTAGTGTGAATGGGTGTTCGATGGTCATAGTGGGGTCTTTCCTGTTGTATCTCTAAACTATACTAAACCAAGTTAAACTGAGCTAAGCAAAGTTAAGGTAAACTAAACTACACCAAACTAAACTAAACTAAACTTGGACAACCATATGAATGAAGAGAGATCCTTTAGAAATAATGGCAAGAAAATTGGATTGGAGAATAAATAAATGGCAGTGCTATTAAATAAAAATTATTTTAGTCTGACTTCAACGTTGACGACAGATTAATTTTATTGAAGCTATGGGAATCAATGGTCTCATGACATTGAAGGATTTAACATAATTACTCTTAGAAAAGATCAAAACCTGGAGAAATGAAATGCGTAAATAGCCAACAAATGTTCTGCACCAGAAAATCCTCTAAAATAGAGTTCTGAAAGATAGGGTCACCATGATAGTCCATCAATTATCTTCCAAAAAGTCCGGTAGTGTGGAATGGTCTCCGATGTTGTTAGAAAGGTAATCTAATTCTGTGAGTCAAGACTGCAGGAAGATGAAACAAGGGAATTAAGGGCGGCACGGTGGCACAGCGGTAGAGTCGCTGCCTTATGGCCCTGTCCCACGGTACGAGTTCATTCCAAGAGCTCTCCCGAGTTTGCCTGACTCGAACTCGGAGATTTATGGTAATGGCCACTCGTCGGTACTCGGGGCTCTCGTGGACATTTTTCAACATGTTGAAAAATCTTCACGAGTCTTCCCGTGCTTACCTGCCATTAGCGAGTCTTCCCGAGTACCTGCCGTTAGCGTTATGAGCCGCTAAGAGACGTCCCCGAGCTCCGACGTACCCGCTACGTTCATTATCCGTGCTTACCACGAGTTTGATTTTTTAAAAACTCGGCAGAGCTCTTGGAATGAACTCGTACCGTGGGACAGGGCCATTATAGCGCTTACAATGCCAAAGACCCGGGTTCGATCCCGTCTACGGGTGCAGTCCGTGTGAGTTTGTACGTTCTCCCCGTGGCCACGTGCGTTTTCTCTGAGAATTTCAGCTTCCTCCCACACGCCAAAAACGCACGGGTACTGATTTTGGATGATCAGCCATGATCATATTGAATGGCAGTGCTGGCTCGAAGGCCCGAATGGCGCCTATTTTCTATGTTTCTAGGTTAATTGTCTTGGTGTAAATGAAAAAATGTAAAAATTGTCCCCAGTGTTAATGTGCAGGTTGGTGTAGACTTGGTGGGCCGAAGGGCCTGATTCCGCGCTGTATCTCTAAACTAACCTAAACTAACCAACCCGATCTCCCTGTGGCTCAGCACTTCAACTCCCCCTCCCATTCCGAATCCGACCTTTCTGTCCTAGGCCTCCCCCATGGCCAGAGTGAGCACCACTGGAAAGAGGAGGAGCAGCACCTCATATTCCGCTTGGGCAGTCTGCACCCTAGGGGCATGAACATTGACCTCCAATTTCCGGTAGCCTAGCTCCTCCCCTTCTCAGCTCTCCCTCAGCCCTCTGGCTCCTACTCTTCCTTTCTCCTTTCTTCTCCCCCCCCCCCTCCCACTCCACCCTACATCAGTCTGAAGAAAGGTTTCAGCCCAAAACGTTGCCTATTTTCCTTCGTTCCATAGATGCTGCTGCACCCGCTGAGTTTCTCCAGCACTTTTGTCTACCTTAAACTAAACTCAACATCTGCAGGAAGGAACTGCAGATGCTGGTTTAAACCAAAGTTAGACACAAAATGCTGGAGTATCTCAGCGGGACAGGCAGCATCCCTGGAGAGAAGGAATGGGTAACGTTTTGGGTCGAGACCCTTCTTCAGACCTCAACAGCCGTTGTTGGAAAATTGTTGCAACCCACAAATAAATAAATAAATAAATAAACAATATTAATAGATGATATAATACATAAAAGTAATAATGGATAATGGATAATACTGCACACAGAGGATCATAATATAATGAGATAACGTATAATTGAGAAATATGAGACAATCCCACAAGAGATTTTTGTGGACACAACTTCTGGATAGTTTGAAGGTTAATGGGAGACATTTGGAAAGATGCCACAAAAAGGCTGCTATACAACATAACAAAGTGATATCTAAGCAGGGATAGAGACTTTCTCAATGCTCAAAGGAAGCAGAGTAACGGCCGTAGTTAGGATCGGGCCCAATGTGTAAGAAGGAACTGCAGATGCGGGTTTAAACCGAAGATGGACACAAAATGCTGGAGTAACTCAGTGGGTCTGGAGAAAAAAGGATGGGTAATTTTTCGGATGGGAACACTTCTGCAAATTTACTCCAGCACTTTGTGTCTATCTTCGGTATTAACCAGCATCTGCAGTTCTTTGTCCTGCTCTTCCGCTCTTCCAGCTTTCTCCTCCCCCCCCACCTCCCCCCCTACAATCGGTCTGAAGAAAGGTCCCAACCCAAAGAGAAGCCCCTTGACCCGCTGAGTTACTCCAGCACTCTGCGCCTTATTTTCTAACTAAAGCCAGCTTTAAGGTTAGAGAAGCGGTAAAGGCTGGTACAATTACAACATTCAAAAGACATTTGGACAGGTACACGAATAAGAAAGGTTAAGAGGCATCTGGCTAACTGCAGACAAAGGGGAATAGCTCAGGTGCATCTTGGTCGGCACGGACCAGTTGGGCCGAGGGGCCTATTTCTATATGGTATAACTTCATGACTCATAGATTCACCAAATTGATTCCTGGGGCGAATCGTTTCTGATGAAGAGATAAAAAGAAAAATGCTTGAAACACCCAGCAGGACACAAAGCATGTGTGTGAAAGAGAAATAGGTTCAGCCTAACATGCTGAGTATCTCCAGTGGTTTCTGTTATTCGTTCAGATTTCCAGCCTCTCTCATTTTTGAGGCCAAGTCAATGGATGTTTTTAAGGCAGAGATAGACAGATTCTTGATTAGTATGGGTGTCAGGGGTTATGGGGAGAAGGCAGGAGAATGGGGTTAGGAGGGAGAGATAAATCAGCCATGATTGAATGGCAGAGTAGACTTGATGGGCCGAATGGCCTAATTCTGCTCCTATCGCTCATAAACTTATGAAGGTCTGGGCCGGACTGGCCTCAAATTGTTGGAATTACAGTAAGTCATTTTTCTACAAGGGTGGATGGTGAGACTGTGGATGGTTGCCACTTCTGGCCGTAGAGCCTAAAGGCAATATGTGCTGCCTCAGGATATGCGACAATTAGTGACAACACATTTGTGAGTCAGGATGGAAATGACAGTGTATCTTCCCCATCAATGAGCCGTTGTGGACTGTGTCACTGAGATGGATTTTATCCATTTGATTTGGATGTGATTATTTTTGGCGGTTTAGTTCAGTTCAGTTCAGTTTAGTTTAGTTTAGTTTAGTTTAGTTTGGTTCGGTTCGGTTCGGTTCGGTTCAATTCGGTTCAGTTTAGTTTAGTTTAGTTTAATTCAGTTTAGTTTAGTTTAGTTTGTTCGGTTCGGTTCGGTTCGGTTCAGTTCAGTTCAGTTCAGTTTAGTTTAGTTTAGTTTAATTCAGTTTAGTTTAGTTTAGTTTAGTTTGGTTCGGTTCGGTTCGGTTCGGTTCGGTTCGGTTCAGTTTAGTTTAGTTTAGTTTAGTTTAGTTTAATTTAGAGCTGCAGCATGGAGCAGGCTCTTCGACCCACCGAGTCCACATCAACCATCGATCACCTACTCACGCTAGCTCTATGTTATCCCACTTTCTCATCCACTCCCTATATACAAGGGGCAAGTTACAAGGGCAAATAACCTACAAACCCGCACATCTTTGGGATTTGGCAGTAGAAGAAACCCATATGGTCACAGGGAGAGAATGTACAAACTTCGTACAGACACCACCCGAGTTCAGGATCGAACCTGGATCCCTTGCGCTGTGTGGCAGCGGCTCCAACAGCTACATCACTGTGCCACCCTTACACCACTGTGCCGCCCTTACACCACTGTGCCACCCTTACACCACTGTGCCACCCTTACACCACTGTGCCACCCTTACACCACTGTGCCACCCTTACACCACTGTGCCACCCTTACACCACTGTGCCGCCTGCATTTGCTCTGAAGAAGTCACAGCTTTTATTGGGAGAAGTGGCTGAAGTTTTTTGGAGTCACATAGTCCTAGAGTCACACAGCGTTTAAATCAACACTTTGGCCCAACTTGCCCACACCAACCAACTTGTCCCTTCTACACTTGTATCACCTGCCTGTGTTTGGCCCATATCGCTCTAAACCTGGCACATCCATGTACCTGTCTAAATGTTTCTTAAACATTGCGATAGTACTTGCCCCAACTACCTGTTCGTTCCATACACCCACCAGCCTTTGTGTACAAAGAGGAACCACTCATGTTCCTATTAAATCTTTCTCCCCTCACCTTTAACCCATGTCCTCTGGTTCTTGATTCCCCTACTCTGTTGCAAACACACTGTGCGTCTTGCCGATTTATTAAGATTTTGTACAAATCTATAAGATCACCCCTCATCCTCCTGCGCTCCAAGGAATAGAGTCCTAGCCTGCTCAATCTCTCCCTATAGCTCAGGGAGTTGTATCCTGGCAACATTGTCAAAAATCCTCTCTGCACCCTTTCCAACTTGACAACATATTTCCTACAGTAAGGTGCCCAAAACTGAACACAATATTCCAAATGCAGCCTCACCAACGTCTTATATAACTGCAACATGACCTCCCAACTTCTATACTCAATACTTTGACTGATGAAGGCCAATGTGCCGATGTTTTTTTATTCCTTTTAAATAACATCTTGTTTTCTGGGCAAACTGATGGTGTTTGCTTGAGAGTAGACTTCCTGTTGTCAGATGGATGACATGCCTCACCTCCATCTCATTGACTGGTGTAGTCTTGTCCTCTTGGGATTGAACTGAAGAGAAATCCCTTCACTCAGACAGTCCTGAATCTTTGAAGATCTGTTCCCAAAAGGGAATCGAAGATCAAGGCGCTGGACATAGCTGGGAACAATTGATGTTTCAACACGAAGGTAACCCCTTTGAGTGGCGGTAGAGTTGCTGCCTTACAGGGCCAGAGAGCCAGGTTCGATCCTGACCACGGGTGCTTGTCTGTACAGAGTTTGTACCTTCTCCCCGTGACCTGCGTGGGTTCAATCCGAGATCTCCGGATTCCTCCCACACTCTAAAGACGAGACTTGTCGGCTAATTGGCTTGGTATAAATGTGAATTGTCCCTAGTGGGTGTAGGAAAGTGTCAGTGTGCGGGGATCGCTGGTCGGCACGGACCCGGTGGGCCGAAGGGCCTGTTTCCGCGCTGTATCTCTAAACTAAACTAAACAAAACTAAACCATGTAATATGTGGATTGGAGGAACAGTAGCTGAGGTATAAGATAGGACTTAATCACAGTGAATGGCAGGTTCCATCTGTTTAATTGTTATATAAGCTGGATGTGAAAAAGATAATTTCCCGAAACTGTGATAAATGAATTTGTTAAATGAATGAATTCACTTTCTTCTTGTCGACAATTTACATTCAACCAACTGACAATTAGGAAACTAAAATGAAAAAAAAAGGTGTGTATCTGCTGGTGAACTGAAGGCCATTTGCATTGATCCTAATTAACAGGAAAAATATATATAAATATCTGTCAATTTGCAATGTGAGAATTTAAATAATTTGAAATAGTCATTTGAAAATGAGGTATTATAAGAAATGTTGTCACAGGTAGTGTAAAGAAATTTTATCGGAAACGTATTGGTAGTATAATACATGTGGTCTGAAGAAGGGTCTCGACTTGAAGTCACCCATTCCTTCTCTCCAGAGATGTTGCCCGTCCCGTTGCCTTGTGTCCAGCTTCTTGTGTCTATCTTCGGTTTAAACCAGCATCTGCAGTTCATTCCTACACATACTGTAAATGTGGATGATATTATTAGCGTGCCTCTTGCTATTTAGCGATTATATTAATACAGACTCTATGAAAGATACTTTATTATCTCATGTGACAAGTCACAGTGAAATTATTTGTTTTACACCCCCAAACACAAGGTATGCAAAAGTCAACAGAGTTACAATGTTCGCAGTACCACCTCCCCTCGTCAGGTCCCTATTCGATCTCTCGGTATCCTCCCCCCCACCCCCCCACCCCCCACCCCCCCCACCCCACCACCCCCCCACCACCCCCCCACCCCCCCACCCCCCCACCCCCCCACCCCCACCCCACATCGGATCCTTCTTTGTTCTCACAGCGGCACGTCCTCGACCGACCACCGGCACTCACCGCGGCCACGTCCGATGCAGACGCAAAAGTTGGCTTTTGGTGTGTTACAGGCAGGAGAGGAACCTGAGGGGTAACTTTATCCACACCGAGGGCAGTGGGTGTATGGAACGAGCTGCCAGAGGAGGTAGTTGAGGCAGGGACTATCCCAACGTTTAAGACACATTTAGACAGGTACATGGATAGGGCAGCTTTGGAGAGACATGGAACAAACGTGGGCAGGTGGGACTAGTGTAGCTGGGACATGTTGGCCGGTGTGGACGTTGGGCCGGAGGGCCTGTTTCCCCACTGTATCGCTCTATGACTCTATGACCCTATGAGAGAGAAAGACTTCAGAAGCACTGCTGAAGACCACCGCTCCCCATTTTCCTGATTTATTCCCCCCCAACAGAAGATGACTTGCTGCACAAATGTATTTGCCGTGTACAGATACCCTGCAGATACGATTCAGGAAGTGTTTTTTTTTTTATAGAGCGCTTGAGTGTCTTGTGCTTGCTGCTGGCTTCTCTGTCATGTGTAGGTCTGGCGGTAAACTAGGCAAGCCGTTTGGGACCAGGGTTTACAAGGACAGGAACTATTCTCAGTCAGTCAGGCACCTGGAGATTTATGGCCCCTTAGTCTTACGTCCGTGCGGTGAAAGCATGAAATGGAGCTTCTACAATCGGCCACTCGAGCCGGTGAAGACGTGCTTTAATATTAGAAAGCCGTTTCCCCTCTGTTTGGCCAAACAAATAACTAGGTAAACATTCAGAGCCTTCAAGTAATGGAACAGCTCAGACCCCCTGTGGGGAGGTCAGGACCCCTCTCATGTTGGAATCTGTTGTGATTTGCCCAGCCCCAGAAGTTGGTTGTTTGATCTCAAAAGTTCAGTTCAGTTTAGTTCAGTTCAGTTTCAGTTTAGATTATTGTCACGTGTACCGAGGTAAGCTTTTGTTGCGTGCTAACCAGTCAGCGGAAAGACAATACATGATTACAAGCGAGCCATTTACAGTGTACAGATACATGATAAGGGAATAACGTTTAGTGCAAGGTAAAGTCCGATCAACGATAGTCCGAGGGTCACCAGTGAGGTAGATAGTAGTTCAGCACTGCTCTCTAGCTGTGGTAGGATGGTTCAGTTGCCTGATAACAGCTGGGGAGAAACTCTCCCTGAATCCGGAGGTGGGAAAATCATAGTTAAAATAAAAGAGATGTTGGTGTAGGAGTGGAGATTTGTGAGTGTGGAACGGTTGTAATAAGTGACTGTAGATCTGCTTCTGTGGCTAGTGCGCAGCTAGTCGCCTGGGCTGTGCGCCGTGGTTAATACTGACTGATGTGAAACTGTACAGGCCTGAGTGTCACAGCAATCAAAATAAACACAGCCCAAGACCATTCGGTACAGTTCCATCGCATCATCAATTCACTGCAGGCCGCCCTGGGTGTGGATGAACAGCCATAACCATGTTGTGCACTCCTGTGTTCAGGCCGCCTCCTCAGTGATGCACTAATTTAGTTTAGTTTAGAGATATAGTGCAGAAACAGGCCCTTCGGCCCACCGAGTCCGCACCAACCAGCGATCCCCGCTCATTAACACAAGCCAACACAAACTAGGGACAATTTGCACTTAATACCAAGTATACAAACCCAAGCCAAATAACCTACAAACCTGTTCGTCTTTGGAGTGTGGGAGGAAATCGAAGATCTCGGAGAAAACCCCACACGCGGGTCACGGGGAGAGCGTGCAAACTCCGCACGGACAGCACCCGTAGTCGGGATCAAACCCGGGTCTCTGGCGCCGCAAGCCCTGTAAGGCAGCAACTCTACCGCTGCGCAAATGTGGCTGCATTAATTCTGAGAGGGAATGTAGTTAGGGGAGAGTAGATCTATTTTCCAGAGTGAACGGTCAAGTATTTTATTATCATGTGTCCTATGTCCAGAAATGGAACAGTGAAATCCTTACAGGAGCACAGTCCACCAATCACACTACCCACACCCACATAAGACCTCCAGATAGGGTGGCACGGTGGCGCCAGAGACCCGGGTTCGATCCTGACTGCAGCGCTGTCTGTACGAAGTTTGTACGTTCTCCCCGTGACCTGGTGGGTTTTCTCCGGGTGCTCCGGTTTCCTCCCACACTCCAAAGACATACAGGTTTGTAGGTTAATTGGCTTGGTATAATTGTAAATTGTCCCTAGTGTGTGTAGGGTAGTGTTAGTGTGCGGGGATCACTGGTCGGCGCGGACATTGTGGGCCGAAGGGCCTGTTTCCGCGCTGTATCTCTAAACTAAACTAAACTAAACTAGGCTAAATGTGGCTCAGAAGCTGGACACTACACATTGGAAGGAAAGGTACACAAAAATGCTGGAGAAACTCAGCGGGTGCAGCAGCATCTATGGAGCGAAGGAAATAGGTAACGTTTCGGGCCGAAACCCTTCTTCAGACTGATAGGGGGTGGGGAGAAGAAAGGAAAAAAGGAAAAGGAGGAGGAGGAGCCCGAGGGTTGGGGGAGGGGAGGAGACAACCAGATGGCTGATGAAGGGGAGGGGACAGCCAGGGCTAGCAGAATTGGGAGAATTCAACGTTCAGGCCACCAGGGTGTAGACTGCCCAAGCGGAATATGAGGTGCATTTCCTCCAATTTACGGTGTTGCTCGCTGTGGCCATGGAGGAGACCCAGGACAGAGAGGTCAGATACGGAATGGGAGGGGGAGTTGAAGTGCTGAGCCACCGGGAGTTCAGGTTGGTTATTGCGGACCGACCGGAGGTGTTCGGCGAAACGATCGCCAAGCCTCCGCTTGGTCTCACCGATGTAGATCAGCTGGCATCTAGAGCAGCGAATGCAATAGATGAGGTTGGAGGAGATGCAGGTGAACCTCTGTCGCACCTGGAACGACTGCTTGGGTCCTGGAATGGAGTGGAGGGGGGAAGTGAAGGGACAAGTGTTGCATCTCTTGCGGTTGCAAGGGAAAGTACCAGGGGAGGGGGTGGTATGGGAGGGAAGGGAAGAATTGACAAGGGAGTTACGGAGGGAGCGGTCTTTGCGGAAAGCAGACATAGGGGGAGATGGGAAGATGTGGCGAGTGGTGGGGTCACGTTGGAGGTGGCGAAACTGACGGAGGATCACTTGTTGTATGTGACGGCTGGTGGGGTGAAAGGTGAGGACTAGGGGGACTCTGCCTTTGTTGTGAGTGGGGGGATGGGGAGAGAGAGCAGTGTTGCGGGGTATGGCAGAGACCCTGGTGCGAGCCTCATCTATGGTGGAGGAGGGGAACCCCCGTTCCCTGAAGAATGAGGACATTTCAGATGCCCTGGTGTGGAACGCCTCATCCTGGGAGCAGATGCGGCGTAGACGGAGGAATTGGGAGTGGGGGATGGAGTCCTTACAGGAAGCAGGGTGGGAAGAAGTGTAGTCCAGATAGCCATGGGAGTCGGTAGGTTTGTAGTGGATGTCGGTAAGGAGTCTATCACCTGCGATGGAGATAGTGAGGTCAAGGAATGGTAGGGAAGTGTCGGAAATGGTCCAGGTGTATTTAAGTGCCGGATGGAAGTTGGTGGTGAAGCGGATGAAGTCAGTCAGTTGTGTGTGGGTGCAGGATGTGGCACCAAAACAATCATCGATGTAGCGGAGGTAGAGGTCGGGGATGGGGCCCTGGTACGCATTGAACAGGGATTGTTCTACGTACCCGACAAAGAGGCAGGCGTAGCTGGGGCCCATGCGTGTGCCCATAGCTACGCCTTGTATTTGGAGGAAATGGGAGGAGTCGAATGAAAAGTTATTAAGTGTAAGTACCAGCTCCGCTAGGCGGAGGAGGGTGTCAGTGGCCGGGTATAGATTGCTTCTACGGTCGAGGAAAAAACGGAGGGCTTTGAGACCATCCTGGTGGGGGATGGAGGTGTACAGTGACTGGACGTCCATGGTGAAGATGAGGGGGTGGGGGCCTAGAGAGTGGAATGCGCGGAGATGACGGAGAGTGTCTGAGGTGTCTTGAACATAGGTGGGGAGGGATTTAACCAAGGGGGATAGGATGGAGTCGAGGTAGGCGGAGATGAGTTCGGTGGGGCAAGAACAGGCAGAGACAATGGGTCTACCGGGACAGTCAGGTTTGTGGATTTTGGGGAGAAGGTAAAATCGGGCTGTGCGGGGCTGGGGAACGATGAGGTTGGAGGCTCGTTCGGGCAGGGCGTGGGAGTGGATGAAGTTGGTGATGGTGCTGGAGATGGTGGCCTGGTGCTCGTCAGTGGGGTCATGGTCCAGGGGTAAGTAGGAAGAGGTGTCCGAGAGTTGGCGCGTGGCCTCAGCTTTGTAGGAAAGGTTGGAGGAGATAATAATTCAAGTGATATAATTCCCAAGGATGTATAGGACTTTAGACTTTAGAGATACAGCATGGAAACAGGCCCTTCGGCCTAATTTGTCCATGACGAGCAGCAGTCAAACCGTACATTAGCACTATCCTACACACAATGGCCATTTTTTTTACAATTTACAGAAACCTGCACACCTTTGGAGTGTGGGAGGAAAACCCACACGGTCACGGGGAGAAGGTACAAACTTCATACAGAGGTCAGGATCGAACCCGGGTCTCTGGCGCTGTAAGGCAGCAGCTCTACCCGCTGCGCCACCGTGCCGTCCCTATGTCCTTGAAAGCGGAAGTGGAGGCTGGACAATTTCAAAAATATACACAGTATTGAGAATGAAGTGAGCTGCAAGGACACACGAGGGGGGTTGACGGGAATATTATTCCAGTGGAGAGGCAAAGTTAAATTGGTCGTGACGAGGACACTGGGGAACGGTGTGGGTACCTGGATGTGTCAGATAATGCTGCAGATTCCTCTGTTTATTCCCAGCCACCTTGGGGCAATCAGTTCAGGTTGTGACTCTCAGGTTACATGTTAAGTCACCGTCTGGTGCATTTCTGGAACAGATTCTCCGCAGATCAATTCTTGTTCGGTTCAGTATTTTCTCCACAGAGGTCTCCTATTTACGTGTGACTGGGATTAAACTCCAGTGTTAACTGCAGCGGATTCAGCACTATCTCAGTCCGTGATTAAAAGGATGTCAAATCCCTGGACCCTGATAAAAATAGATGGTACAGAAGGACACGCAGTCACCAATGAGAAACTGCCAGAGGCACTGGGTGCAAGAGTAGATTTAGTTCAGAGATGCAGCGCGGAAATAGGCCCTTCGGCCCACCGAGTCCGCATCGACCAGCGATCCCCGCACCTTAACACTATCCTACTCACACTAGGGACAATTGTTACATTTACACCAAGCCAATTAACCCACAAACCTACACGTCTTTGGAGTGTGGGAGGAAACCGACCATCTCAGGGAAAACCCACGCAAGTCACGGGGAGAACATGCAAATTCTGTACAGACAGCACCCGTAGTCGGGATCGAACCCGGGTCTCTGGCGCTGTGAGGCAGCAACTCTACCATAACGCCACTGTGCCACGTGGAGAGAGGTTAATCCCAGAGCTGGAAACAAGGTGAGATGCAGGACTAAGCACACACCAGCTATAACCAGCTCGGCCATCGAGCAGAATGTACAGGAATCTCACCAGCTGGGTTCTTCCAGCATAATTGATACACTGACCCATAGGACCTGCACACTGAGAGGCAAGGATACAATCTAGATCAGCAGTAAGGAAGGTGAATGCAATGTAAGAATTTATTTAGAGAGGACCAGAATACAAAAACAGGGATGTAATGCTGAGGCTCTGTAAGGCATTGGTCAGATTGCATTTGGAATATTATGAACGGTTTAGGGCCCCATATCTGAGGATGTGCTGGCGTTGGAGAGGGTCCAGAGGAGGATTGGCAGAATGATCCCAGGAATGAGTAGGATGACCTGTGATGAGCGTTTGAAGGCACTAGGCCTCCACTCGCTGGAGTTTAGAAGGATGAGAGGATGGACCTCATTGAAATATACCGAATAGTGAAAGGCCTGGATAGATTGAATGTGCAGTAGGAGAGTCTAGGATTAGAGGGCACAGCCTCAGAATTAAAGGACATTCCATTAGGAAGGAGATGAGGAGGAATTTCTTCAGTCAGAGGGTGGTGAATCTGTGGAATTCTTTGCCACAGACGGCTGCGGAGGCCGTCAGTGGATATTTTTAAGGTGGAGATTGATAGATTTAAGATTAGTAAGGGCATCAGGGGTAATGGGGAGAAGGCAGGAGAATGGGGTTGAGAAGGAAAGGTAGATCAGCCACGATTGAATGGCGGAGTAGACTTGATGGGCCGAATGGCCTAATTCTGCCCGTAGAACTTATGAGGATCAAACTAACTGATTTCTCACAGCATAATTGACACACTGAGCCACAGTAGCTTCTCTCTTGGAGGCAAGGATAAAATCTAGATTACCAGATGTCCAGCTATTGTTCATTGAGATTAGTACAGTAATCCCTCGCAATATTGCCGATTGCCTGCTGTAACTGAGTGGGGAGGGGCGGGGTGGGGGTAACCCAAGTTTAACTCAAGGCCGGGGGGGAACACGATGTTGGGGGGGGGGTTATGAACCAGGGCGGAATTCCGGGGCTGGGGAGCCGCAGAGAACCCGGCCCCACACGCGGACGGGCCCGGTACACACGCTGTCTTCCTGCCTCTCGCTCTCTCCCCCCCCCCCCCCCCACAACCGGGAGCTCCCGCCGCCAGGCGCCAGCTCACTGGGTAACTGGTGACCATGTGGGTTTTCTCCAGGTGCTTCGGTTTCCTCCCACACTCCAGGTTTGCAGGTTGATTGGGTTCTGTAAATTGTCCCTAGTGTGTTGGATAGATCCGAGGTATCTTCGATTTCCACTTGCTTTTAACAATGCTTTTTCACAGTACAGCACAGGATCAGTGCACAGTGGCCAGTAATGTCTGTGCTAAGCATGGTGCCAAGATAAACTCATCTCATCTGCCTACACACGGCCCATAGTCCCACCAATGCCAGCATATCCATGTGCCCATCGAAAAGCTTCATAAACAACACTATCGAATCTTCCTCCATCACCACCCCTGTACACCTCACCCAGTGGAAAATCTTGCCCCACACACCTCCTTCAGGCTTTACCCCTCTCACCTTAAAGCTCTGCCCTCTAGTCTCTGACATTTGGCATCCAGGGAAAAAAGGTTCTGACTTGTTTACTTTTATAAAGTTTTTCTAATGTGCCCAAAATTGTGTTATACAACCAATGGTTGTAGAGCTGCTGCCTCCCAGCCCCAGAGACCCGGGTTCGATCCTGACCTCGGGTGCTGTCTGTGTGAAGTTTGCACGTTCTCCCTGTGCCCGCGTGGGTTTCCTCCAGGTGTTTTCCGGTCTCCTCCCACATCCCAAAGACGTTCGGGCTTGTAGACCGATTGTGCGTAGGGAGTGGATCTGAGAGTGGGATAACACAGAACCAGTGTGAATGGGTGATCGAAGGTCGACGTGGGCTTGGTGGGCTGAAGAGCCTGTTTCCTTGCTGCATTCTCTTAGGTATTGCTGTCTGTGTGGAGTTTGCAGGTTCTCTCTGTGACCACATGGGTTTTCTTTGAGTGCGGATTCCTCCCACATCCCAACGACGTGCGGGCTTGTAGACCGATTGTCCCTTCTCTGTAGGGAGTGGATGTGAAACTGGGATAACATAGAACTGATGTGAATGGGTGATCCAAGGTCGGCGTGGACTTGGCGGCTGAAGGCTGTACCTTTAAAAAACAAAATGGCGGGAAACTACTGATCTTGTAGAAACACAGAAAGAATTGTACAAAGCAAAGTTCCACCAACTGACAGGAACACATTTTTGTTTTCAGGGGAATTAGTAAGCAAAGCATTGAACAATTTATCTCGCAGTTTGTTGCATGGTGCTCTGGGATACTTCACTCCCCTCTGAGCGGCAATTTGTGACTTTGGTTTAATATATTCTGAAAGGGCAGCTTCTCTGACAGGACAGCACTTCTTTGTCCACAAGTTCTCAAGTTACAGGAGCAGAATTAGGCCATTCGGCCCTTCAAGTCGACTCCGCCATTCAATCATG
>CM075990.1:2758571-2761071 GCA_038087875.1 Malacoraja senta | reverse complement strand
AGGTTGGTTAATGCGGACCGAGCGGAGGTGTTCGGCGAAACGATCGCCAAGCCTACGCTTGGTCTCACCGATGTAGATCAGCTGACATCTAGAACCTCTTGTCTCTCACAGAGTCTCTTGTCCAGAGTAGTTTAGTTTAGAGATACAGCATGGAAACAGGCCCTTCGGCCCATCGAGTCCACGCCGACCAGCGATCCCCGCACACTAATGCTATCCTACACACAATAGGGACAATTTACAATTATACCAAGCCGATTAGCCTACAAACCTGCACGCCGTTGGAGTATGGGAGGAAACCAAAGGAAACCCATGCAGGTCATGGGGAGAACATACAAACTCCATACAGACAAGCTCCCGTGGTCAGGATCGAACCCGGGTCTCTGGCGCTGTAAGCTAGTAACTCTCCCACTACGCTACCGTGCCACATAATAAAGGGGATCGCGAACCATAGGTTTAAAGTGAGGGGGAAAAGATTCAATAGGGATCTGAGCAGTAACTTGTTCACACAAAACGTGGTGGATGTATGGAATGAACAGCCAGTGGAGGTAACTGAGGCAGGGACTATCACAATCATGTTTAACAAACATGGAAGTACATGGATAGGACTGGTTTAGACAGACAAAGGCCAAACGCAGGCAGGTTGGACTCGTGTAAGAAGGGACAAGTGGGCAAGTTGGGCTGAAGGACCTGAATCCACGCTGTATGTCTCCATGACTCAATAACAGAGAGAATTGGGTCAATTCTCCAGCTTTTAGTCTGCGTGATAACAAGAATCTGATTCTGGACTCCATGATATTGATTATTAGGGTTAACGTTCTTAGATTCCAGCCAGTGACATGCTCCCAATAATCAATGAATCTATACATGGATGACCCCGGCTCATCAATTAGATCCCAGACAATAAATCACAGAAATGCAAACTGTTTAAAACATAGAAGGAAGTCATTAGGCCCATTGAATCACACCCTGCTGTTATCTCAGAGCCGTCCAGCTAATCCCATTCTCCTTACTTCTCCCAAAGGAGCTATAAATTCTTGCCTTACAGACACTTATCTAACTTCCCTTGAATGCATTTAGACTAGACTTTAGCCTCCAGTTTAAATTCCATTTGGAATATTTTTGGAGGACCAGGAAACCAAGAACCAAGAAACAGGCCCTTTGGCCCACCGGGTCGGTGCCGACCAGCGATCACCCCGTACACTGGCACTACCCTACACATGAGGGAGAATGTATAATTTATAGAAGCCAATTCACCTACAAACCTGTACGTCTTTGTCTGGGAGAAAATCGGAGCACCCGGAGAAAACCCACGGGGTCACGGGGAGAAGGTACTAACTCCATTCAGGCAGCACCCGTAGTCAGGATCGAACCCAGATCTCTGGCACTGAAAGGCAGCAACTCTACCGCTGCGCCACCATGCTGTTCTTTGGAAAGAGTGGATGTTGAAGCTTGGATAGGACTGGATAGAGTGGATGTGGAAAAGATGTTCCCACTCGTGGTAGAGTCTAGGACCAGAGGTCAAAGCCTCAGAATTAAAGGACGTTTCTTTAAGAAGGAGATGAGGAGGAATTTTTTTTAGTCAAACGGTGGTGAATCTGTGGAATTCTTTGTCACAGACGGCTGTGGAGGCCGTCAGTGGATATTTTTAAAACAGCGATAGACAAATTCTTGATTAGTACGGGCGTCAGGGGTTATGGGGAGAAGGTAGGAGAATGGAGTTAGGAGGGAGAGGTAGATCAGCCATGATTGAATGGCGGAGTAGACTTCATGGGCTGAATGGCCTAATTCTGTTCCTAGAACTTGTGACCTTATGACCTTTGTACGCATTAGTATTTGTTTTCACCGCAAAATACAATTCAAACCTGTTGATGCGTTCAGGTCTATGCCTGGGTCCAAGATATCTATTATCCTTTGCACAGACCGCTGGACTTACCGGAGTACTCCAGCACTTTGTGCCTTTTGTTTGGTAAACCACCACTGGCAGTTCCTTGTGTCGACATTATCCCAGGCCCCTGATTAAGTTTCCAGTCGATATATAATGTTTATCGCTGATATCGGCGATGAATTCACCACGTGAAACTCTTGACTCATTTCTGGCCTGTAATCCAGCATGCTCCAATCGGTTTGATTAAAGAGTGCTACACCCCTACTGACCTTTCTGCCCTGGGCCTCCTCCACTCTCAGTGTGAGGCCACACGCATATTGGAGGAACAGCACCTCATATTTTGCTTACACCCCAGCGGTATGAATATTGATTTCTCTAACTTCAAGTAACCCTTGCCTCCACTCTCTCTCCGTCCCTCCCCCACCTACTAGTTTCACTGTCGTCCTGCTGAGTTTCACTGCCTGTTTAACTTGTTATCACCTTGCACACAGCCAACAATGGACCATTGTGGGCTCCACCTTCCCTTGATCATCGTTCTTATTTGCATATCTTTCATTCATTTGTTCTATGTACCTTCTATGTCTCACGTTTTCCCCTTCACTTGATTCGCAGTAG
>CM075990.1:2733571-2753571 GCA_038087875.1 Malacoraja senta | reverse complement strand
TGAATCTCTGGAACTCTCTGCCACAGAGGGTAGTTGAGGCCAGTTCATTGGCTATATTTAAGAGGGAGTTAGATGTGGCCCTTGTGGCTAATGGGATCAGGGGGTATGGAGAGAAGGCAGGTACGGGATACTGAGTTGGATGATCAGCCGTGATCATATTGAACGGCGGTGCAGGCTCGAAGAGCCGAATGGCCTACTCCTGCACCTATTTTCTATGTATCTATGTATCTATGACTCAGTGGGACGAAGGGCCTGTTTCCGCGCTGTGTCTCCAAAACTAAAAAACGAAAACATTCACAAGACTTTATCAGACAAAATTCTCACACTCAATCACATGGGAGGATAGTTATCAACACAAAACAAAGGATATCTTAAAAGAGGGTGATGGAACAGTGAGGCAGGGATGGAGGGTGGGAATTGTGGAGCCTAATGGGCCTGTGCACTTAAGCGATTTTTCAGGCGAATGCTGGCGAATGTCAGAATGAAACACACACACACATCGCTTCCTTCACCAGCCCGTTATGCAGGCGGGGGCCAGGACAAGCGGGGAGAGCGCTGTCTGAGTGAAATTCACACGGTGCAAAGCCAATGTGATACAGACACACACCGCGATGAACAGGAAGGTTGACACCGTAATTAAGATGGTGAAAGCACAGTGTACGGGAAGGGTCACTTTAGAAGAGAGGGGAGGGGGGGCGGAGAAGCGGGTGACGGGGTGGGGTGACGGAATGGAGACAGCTTTTAAGAAGCCAGAGATACACGGCTGTGAAGCTCGGCGGACATTAACATTACCGGTCGGTTATCCTTGGATCTGAAAACTACTGCTTACTTTTTTTTTTCCCAATGAGCCAATGAACTTCACCGGTCAGCACTGGCGACAACTTACGACAACCTACGACCTCCTGGCGACCCACTACCACTGCACGCACGGCACGAGAATTCTCGCTACTCTCCGTGGCGGCTTCTTTCTGGTCGGCGCTAATGTTTCAACATGTTGAAGAATTCGCGGCGACCATAATGAGGCCGCGACTAGTGGTCGCCTAAAAAGTCGCCTAAGTGGGACAGGCCCATAAGGTGCAGGACTGCAAGAAATGCCAAGAGGTAGAAAGAAGGATGATGAAAGTATGGGAATGAAAACTCATTAGAAACTGCAGGAGCATTTACAATTAGGAAGCCGTTGATAGAATATCATAAGGTCATAAGGACATGTGATAGGAGCGAAATTTGGCCACTCGGCCCATCAAATCCATTCAATCTTGGCTGATTTATCTCTCCCTCCCAACCACATTCTCCTGCCTTCTCCCCACACTAATCAAAAACTAATATCATAGGAAAAATATTTATATTTGTGGTGGAAGCTATATTTTGGAGCCATAAATAATAAATAGCTGTAAAGAAATCCAACAAGGAATTAGAGGGGAATTTTCTTCCCCAGTGAATAGTGAGCATGTGGAGATTGTGGACTACTTCATGGGGTTAATGTTCAAGAGATCTACAGAGACGGGATGTGTAGAAACTAAGAACTGCAGATGCTGGTTTCCAAAAAGGGACACAAAGTGCAGGAGTAACTCAGCAGGTCAGGCAGCATCCCTGGAGAACATGGATAGATGACGTGTCAGGATGACGTTTCAGGATGGGACTCTTTCCACCAGTGGGAGAGTCTAGGACCAGAGGGCGCAGCCTCAGAGTTAAAGGATGTACTTTTGGAGAGAAGACATTTCTTTAGTCAGAGGGTGTTAAATCTGTGGAATTCATTGCCACAGAAGGCAGTGGAGGCAAAGTCAATGGATGTTTTTAAGGCAGAGATTGATAGATTCTTGATTAGTACGGGTGTCAGGGGATATGGTGAGAAGGCAGGAGAATGGGGTTGAGAAGGAAAGACAGATCAGCCATGACTGAATGGTGGAGTAGACTTGATGGGCCGAATGGCCTAATTCTGCTCCAATACCTTATGAACATATGAACTGAGGATCTTGACCCAAGGCATCGCCTATCCACAGCCTACAGAGATGCTGCCTGAGCCGCGGAGGTACTCCAGCACTTTGCATTCATTTTTTGTTGATCTCCTCGCCCCAACGCAACTGAGAGATGCAAAGAAACTGCTCTTTATAATTCAGACAAAGTAAAACATAAAATGCAGTTTGTGTCCTCTTCCTCTTAGACACCCAGGACAATTCCGGTCCAAACGGGGACTCTCAGGGAACGGCAGAGAGCGTAAGGAAGCAGCTGCGGAGTGAAGCCTTCGCTCAGCAACAGTTGGAGGCCCTGGAACGAGTCTTCGAACGCCAGCACTACTCAGACGTCTTCAACTCGGGCGAACACATTAAATCAGAACAGGTGAGGCTTCCCATCGACAAGGAGGTCACAATCTCATCAGTGATATTAAGGAGCAGAATTAAACCATTCGGCCCATCAAGTCTACTCCACCATTCAATCATGGCTGACCTATCTCTCTCTCCTAACCCCATTCTCCTGCCTTCTCCCCGTAACCTCTGACACCCGTACTAATCAAGAATCTATCCATCTCTGTCTTAATTATATCCACTGGTCTCCACAGCCTTCTGTGGCAAGGAATTCCACAGATTCACCACCCTCTGACCAAAGAAATCCTCCTCATCTCCTTCCTAAAAGAACGTCCTTTAATTCTGAGACTAGGACCTCTGGTCCTACGCTCCCCCACAAGTGCAAAATCATCCTCTCCACATCCACTCTATCCAAGCCGTTCACTATTCTGTATGTTTCAATGAGGTCCGCCATCATCCTTCTAAACTCCAGCGAGTACAGGCGCAGTGCCGACTAACGCTCATCATAGGTTAACCTCCTCATTCCTGGGATCATTCTTGCAAACCTCCTCTGGACCCTCTTCAGAGCCAGCACATCCTTCCTCAGATATGGTGCTCAGAATTGCTCACAATATTCCAAATGCCACCAGACCAACGCCTTATAGAGCCTCAGCATTACATCCCTGTGGCTGTATACAAGCCCTCTTGAAATAAATACTAGCATTGATTGCGTGTGTGGGTGTGTAGGAAGGAACTGTATCTGCCTCCTCCACCATCCCCGACAATATCTTTCAGGCACTCACTATCCTCTGTGTTAAAAGACTTGCCCCGCTCATCTCCTTTAAACTTTGCCCCTCTCCCCTTAAACCTATGCCCTCTAGTCTTTGATATTTCCATCCTGGGATAACCATTCGGAAAGCCCATCCATCCATCTCTGCCTCATAATTTTATTAACTCTGTCAGGTCCCTTCATCAACCTTTGATGTTCCAGAGAAAACAAGCCAACTCTGCCCAACATAGTCGGGTGTGTAGGAAGGAACTGATGATGCTGGTTCACACCAAATATACACTCAAAATGCTGGAGTAACTCAGCGGAACAGAAGCTTCAGGTCTGAAGAAGTGTTTCAACCTGAAATGTCGCCCATTCCTTTTGTCCAGGGATGCTGCCTGTCCCGCTGAGTTACTCTAGCATTTTGTGCCTGTCTTTGATAGGGTAAATTGGCTTTGGTAAAATTGTAATTTGTCCCTCGTGTGTGTAGGTTAGTGTAAGTGTGCGGGGATCGCTGGTCAGCGCGAACTTTGTGGACCTGTTTCCGCGTTGTATCTCTCAACGAAACTATACTCAGCTAAACTCCAGAGACTTGCAATGGTACACCAGTGCACTTCAGAGGGAGTAGAATAGTTTAGTTTAGAGATACAGCATGCAAACAGGCCCTTCGGCCCACCAGGCCCATGCCACCCGTTCACGCTAGTTCTATGTTATCCCACTTTCTCATCCACTCCCTACCCTAAGCGTTTCACTGCACTTCGGTGCACGTTGCAGTAAACTAAACTAAAGTGTACTCATCTAATCTAAACTACACATTAGGGGGGATTTACAGAGGGCCAATAAACCTACAAACCCGCACGTCTTTGGGAGGAAACCAGAGCACCCCACGCAGTCACAGGGAGAACGTGCAAACTTCACAGGGGCAGCACCAGAGGTCAGGATCGAACCGGAGTCTCGTGGAAGCAGCTCTCCCAGCTGCACCACTGTGCCCCCCGTAATCACGCCCCTAGAGGTGCCATCTTTTCGGTGAGATGCCAAATTGAAGTTCTAAGCTGATTATTTTCGTGGGGACTTCTGGGGGAGGTGATTGTAGCATTTATATGAACTGTCTGCCTCCTCCAGAATCCAACTGTTGTGTTCACATTCCACTTGTGCGCTATCTTGCACATGAATTATCGGAATGCTTTTTTTAATTTGTTGCGCGGGAATGAAATGAGGAAGGAGTAGTTGAATGTTTTGATACAAAACGGAGATCATTGTGCATTGGATGGCCACGGTGGCGCAGCGGTAGAGTTGCTGCCTTACAGCGCTTGCAGCACCACAGACCCGGGTTCGATACCGACTATGGGTACTGTCTGTACAGAGTTTGTACGTTCTCCCCGTGACTGCGTGGGTTCTCTCCAAGATCCTCCCACACCCTAAAGACGTTAATTGGCTTGGTGTATGTGTACAAAATTGTCCCTAGTGTGTGTAGTGTGGGGATCACTGGTCGGTACGGACCCGATGGGCCGAAGGGCCTGTTTCCGCGCTTAATCTCTCTAAATAAAAATTGCTCAATGCACCTCATAACCCATGAGCTGGTATCTGAAAATGAAGTCGGTAGAAGGGTCTTGACCCAAAACGTTACCTATCCATGTTCTCCAAAGATGCTGCCTGGCCCGCTGAGTTACTCCAGCAATATGTGGCTTCTCTCTCACAATGACCAGTTGGACTTTCATTGTAGAAATGAGGAACAGCAGATACTGGTTTACGAATAAAAAGACACAAAGTGCTGGATTAACTCAGCAGGGATGAGAATTTAGTTTAGTTTAGTTTATTGTCATGTGTACTGAGGCACAGTGAAATGTTTTGTTGCGTGCTAACCAGTCAGCAGAAAGACAATACATGATTACAATCGAGTTATTTGCAGTGGACAGATACATGATAAAGGGAATAACGTGAATAATGTTTGGATCAAGATAAGGCCAGTAAAGCCAGTAAAATCCAATCAAAGAAAGTCTGAGTGTCTACAATGAGGCAGATAGTAGCCCAGGACTGCTCTCTAGTTGTGGTAGGACGGTTTAGTTGCCTGGTAACAGCTGGGAAGAAACTGTCCCTGAATCTGGAGGTGTGCGTTTTCACACTTCCGTACCTTTTGCCCGATGGGAGAGGGAAAAAGAGGGAGTGGCCAGGGAGAACATGGATAGATGACATTTCGGGAAGGGTCCCGACCCGAAACGTCACCTATCCATGTTCTCCAGAGATGCTGCTTGATCCGTTACTCCAGCACATTGACACTTTCATTGTAACAGACCAACCATGTCACTGATGCCCAAAGATAAGAGCCCGCTGCACAACTTTGCAGTATCCAAATCCCCAAAATAGCAGATAAAACCACCTGCATCAGCAACTGCTGTTACTTAGATCAATTGTCTGAGCCCCTTAATGTGTTGCAGTTGTCAATGCCATCCTAATGATTTGTTTTTTCAACGTTTAATACATCTACACCATTCAATATTCTACAACCAATTAAGATTTGTTGGTATCCGCAACTGAGCTACAGAGAGAAGTTGAGAAGGCCGGGACTCTATTCCTTGCAGTGCTGGAGGATGAGGGGTGATCTTATAGAGGTGTATAAAATCATGAGAGGAATAGATCGGGTAGATTCACAGAGTCTCTTGCCCAGAGTAGGGGAATCGAGAACCAGAGGACATAGGTTTAAGGTGAGGGGGGAAAGATTTAATGAGAACCTGAGGGGTAACTCTTTTTAACACAAAGGGTGGTGGGTGTATGGAACAAGCTGTTGGAGGGGGTAGTGGAAGCAGGAACTATCGCAACATCTAAGAAACAGCTGCATGGACAG
The DNA here is from genome assembly GCA_038087875.1 of Malacoraja senta. Classification (NCBI taxonomy): domain Eukaryota; kingdom Metazoa; phylum Chordata; class Chondrichthyes; order Rajiformes; family Rajidae; genus Malacoraja; species Malacoraja senta. The sequence goes on along the minus strand of CM075990.1, from coordinate 2,747,678 downwards.
GGTTGGTTTAGAGGGATATGGGCCAAACGCAGACTAGTGGGACTAGTGTAGATGGGACATGTTGGTCGGTTTGGGCAAATTGGGCCGAAGGGCCTGTATGACTCCCTGACTATCTATTAGCCTATAAATATTATTCTGTAAACCATGTACATTCCGTCAAATGAAAATCATGTATTTTCACCCAGAGAGTTGTGAATCTGTGGAATTCTCTGCCACAGAAGGCAGTGGAGGCCAATTCACTGGATGTTTTCAAGAGAGAAAAGATGGAATCAAGGGATATGGGGAAAATACATTAGCGTTATGTACACAAATCATGCTATCTTGTAATACTCAGCCTGCTTGTACCTAACAAAAACCATCAAGAAGCCACCCAATGTGTAATCTCTTCTGGCAACACGTTGATCAGCATGTCAATGGACAATTCCTCTGTGGTCTGTTCGAACATAGCTGGTAAACTGTTTACATAAAGATAGACACAAAACGCTGGAGTAACTCAGCGGGACAGGCAGCATCTCTGGAGAGAAGCAAAATGGCTGACGTTTCGGGTCGAGACCCTTCTTCCGACTGGTTAGGGATAAGGGAAACGAGGGATATAGACGGTGATGTGGAGAGATAAAGAACAATGAATGAAAGATATGCAAAAAAGTAATGATGATAAAGGAAACAGGCCATTGTTAGCTGTTTGTTGGGTGAAAATGAGAAGCTGGTGTGGCTTGGGAGGGGGAGGGTAAGCTAGAGAGGGAATGCCGGGGCTACATAAACAGGTTAGCAACTGATATGAAAAACACACCATGGAAGGTTTAACCATTTTTTGGAACCTGTCCTCACAGTAAAACCATTTTAATGCTGGTAGGATTCAGGTGAATCTGCAAAATAACCTAATTTTAAAAAAAATCATGAATTAATTGTTTAATTGCATTTCTAACATAAAACTCCAATAACACACCAGGAACTGCACCCAAAGGATTTAAAGTGAATGAATTGATAGTAAGGGTGTGTTTAGTCAATTTTCAGTGAGATAATTTATAGTTAGTTTGAGTTGGCGAGATGGGGAGAGAATTGAAATGAGAGTGTATTCCCAATGAGGCTTTGCTATATTTTAACTGATGGTGCTTGTAATGAGAAAAATGTTTATTGAGGTAATTTGTGTTAGTTTACAGTGAAGAAGCAATGAAGTTTATGGTAACAATTCACAGAGAACTGAGAGTATTAATGAGGGAGTTAATGCGTTAAGATATACTTTAGAAGGATGTTACATAGAAACATAGAAAATAGGTGCAGGAGGAGGCCATTCGGCCCTTCGAGCCAGCACCACCATTCATTGTGATCATGGCTGATCGTCCCCTATCAATAACCCGTGCCTGTATTCTCCCCATATCCCTTGACTCCACTAGCCCCAAGAGCTCTATCTAACTCTCTCTTAAATCCATCCAGTGACTTGGCCTCCACTGCCCTCTGTGGCAGGGAATTCCATAAATTCACAATTCTCTGGGTGAAAAAGTTTTTTCTCACCTCAGTCTTAAATGACCTCCCCTTTATTCTAAGACTGTGGCCCCTGGTTCTGGACTCGCCCAACATTGGGAACATTTTTCCTGCATCGAGCCTGTCCAGTCCTTTTATAATTTTATATGTTTCTATAAGACCCCCCCGCATCCTTCTAAACGTTCCTTTAGGAAGGAGATGAGAAGACATTTCTTTAGTCAGAGGGTGGTGAATCTGTGGAACTCTGTCACTGAAGGCTGTGGAGACCAAGTCAGTGGATATTTTTAAGGCCGAGACAGATAGATTCTTGATGAATACGGGTGTCCGGGGTTATGGGGAGAAGGCTGGAGAAACAGCAGAGTTCAGAAACAGCTTCTTCCCCACAGCCATCAGGCTATTGAACTCAACTCAAACAAAACTCTGAACATTAATAGCCCATTATCTGTTTATTTGCACTTTATCTGTTTTATTTATTCATGTGTGTATATATTTATATAATGGTATATGGACACACTGATCTGTTCTGTATTCATGCCTACTATGTTCTGTTGTGCTGAAGCAAAGCAAGAATTTCATTGTCCTATCTGGGACACATGACAATAAACTCTCTTGAATCTTGAATCTTGAGAAAGGGGTCAGGAGGGAGAGATAGATCAGCCAAGATTGAATGGCAGAGTAGACTTGATGGGCCGAATGGCCTAAATCTACTCCTAACACTTATGACCTTATGACCTCATAAAAAGATCTTGTAATGAGAAAAGTTCATGACGATGACATGATTTTATAAGTTGCCCCAGTAGATATTCTACACTAACGACACTTCAAAAGAATTTATTTGGCTGGAAAGCATTTTGTGACTTTCGGGGGGATTTATATAATGAAAGACATTTCATATTTTTTTCTTTATCTGACCAACTTTCTATCTCTTTTTCCTTTATCTCACTATCTATCTAACCTTCTTTCATTTCATTTTTCTATTGATTTTCTTTCTGGAAAGTTTAGTGAGCAGCTGAAAGGATTTATAATCATCGTTATTTGCACAGTAGATACAAAGGAATTAGCAATGCGCTTGCAGTGGTGTTTGTTGTCAGAGTTTTTGTTGCGGGTGGCTTTAATAGATTTTCGGTAATCATTTATAGGAAATCAACATTACTAATACTTTTTGGGCGGCACTGTGGCGCAGCGGTAGAGTTGCTGCCTTACAGCGCCACCGTACTGCTGTCCATGTGGAGTTTGTACGTTCTCTCTGTGACCGCGTGGGTTTTCTCCTGGTGCTCTGGTTTCCTGCGACACTCCAAAGACGTGTAGGTTAGTAGGTTCATTGGTTTCAGTAAAGATTGTAAATTGTCCCTTCTGTGTAGGAGAGTGCTAATGTGCGGGGATCGTGGTCGGCATGGACTCTGTGGGCCGAAGGTTTTGTTTAGAAATACAGTGTGGAAACAGGCCCTTCGGCCCACCGAATTCTCGCCGACCCACAGCAATCCCTGTACACTAGCACTATCCTACACACAAGGGACAATTTGCAATCTTTTTTTACCAAAGCCAATTAACCTACAAACCTGCACGTCTTTGGAGTGTGGGAGGAAACCGGAGATCCCGGAGAAATCCCACGCAGGTCACGGGGAGAACGCACAAACTCTGTACAGACAGCACCCCTAGTCAGAATCGAACCCGGGTCTCTGGCGCTGTGAGGCAGCAACTCTACCGCTGCGCCACCGTGCCCTTCTCTCCAAAAATACGGTGAGAGGTTTGATGGTGTCAGAGTTGTACTGAAAATGAAAGATTTTACAATGAGAGTTAATAAATAGGAAGATTAAAACGTAAGGAACACAAGCAGGAGTTGTCCCCCTGAGCCTGCACTTCCATTCCATCGTATCATGTTTGACCCTATGCATTAAGACAACATTCCTGCCTGATGCCCCCAATATCCCTCGACTCCGTTGCGAACCAAAAATCCGAAGTTCTGCGTCTCGAAAGCACTGATTAACTGAGCATTCGAAGCCCTCCAGAGTAGAGGATTCTAAACCTTTACAACTCAATGCATAAAACATTCCATAAGTAGGCGATTATGTGGAGAGGTGGGGCTGAGAGACATTGCTGAGAACATTTAGAGTGACACAGATATCTTGCAGCAAGAACATTTTAGAACATTTACATTGAGAACATTTGTTGAGTACCTCCAGAATGTAAACTTTTATCTTTGTTTTAAGATATCTGAAATGAGATTTTATGAACTTTTTCCTCCATTCAAATCTGCTCCCTTGCTCACCGATTCAATAATTCAATGCTCAATGATACTCTGCTGTCACATGTACCTATAGGGTGGCCAACTGTTCCGTATTAGCCGGGACATCCCGTATATCGGGCTAAATTGGTTTGTCCCATAAGGGACTGCCCTTGTCTCGTATTTGGCTCGGGTCGAGGGGACTGTCGGGTCGAAGCGCCGCGTCCGGCCCCGCCTCACCCGTCCCGACGTAGTGCAGCCCAGGGAGTGCAGCAGCAGCACCTCACCCGTGGCCCCGTCGGTCGGCAGCCCGGCCAGCTGTCCGACCTTCGGACCTTCACTTACCGCCGACACCACCACCCCTCCTTCTCATGGCCGATCATCGGTTCATGAGTTGGGCGGGGTGCCCGGACTTTGCGCGCAACGTCGCGCGGCCCGGGCCAAAACTCCTCAGCTGGCCCGCCGGCTGGGCTTCGTGTGCAGTCCAGCACCCGGGCCAACTCATCATTCACCCAGCCATGGCCGAGTCGGTCAACGAATTGCCGACGGGAATTTGTCCCTTTTATTTTGACCTTTTGTCCCTTATCTGGGAGTGAGAAAGTTGGCAACACTATGTACCTAGGTACAGTGAAATGCTTCGTTTTGGATACAAACCGGTGAAATCATGCTGCAGGCCTCACCTAGGCAGTACACATGAGTTGTCACGTATAGGCGCTGACAGAGTTACAAACGTTCACCGAATAGTCCTATCTACTGCCCACCACAGCAGCCCCCCCCCCCCTTCAGCCGAGTCCCCTCCTGTTCCCGGTGCCCTGCACCCCCCTGCTAGGTACCCCATAGTTCTCGGCGGCTCCCATCGCTGGGTAGCTTTCGGCGACCCTTCTCTCTCTCCGACGCCCCCCCTGCCCCACTCTCACCGACAGCCCTCCCTGTTCTCCGACGGTCCCTACACTCTCCAACGTTCTCCAACGGCCCTCCTCGATCTCCGAGGGCCCTCCTCGCTCAGTAACGGCTCTCCTCACTCTCTGACGGCCCATCCCTTGCCATCTCCCGTAGCATGTACTCTTCCTCGGGCTCAATGTTGACAAGGCTTTCTCCAGAGTCCGCCATCTGCACCAATCTAATAACAATTATAACCAACATCCTTCCACGTTCATCTCTTGGACAACTCTTCATTTAAGTTGCTTCTAAATTGTCCAGATTCCAGATAAACCTCCAGCTCTTAGCTTCCTCATCCCCAGTGCTCTTGTCGTTCACAGGCTCTCTTGGTTTAGGTTTAATATTGTCACATCTACTGAGGTACAGTGAAAAACTTTATTTTGTACACTATTCAATCAAATCAGACAATACTCTGCTCAAGTGCAATCAAGCCAAACTCAAGATTAATAGTGTTAATAGTCCGCAATAACCAACCTGACCTCCCGGTGGCTCAGCACTTCAACTCCCCCTCCCATTCCGTATCTGACCTCTCTGTCCTGGGTCTCCTCCATGGCCACAGCGAGCAACACCGTAAATTGGAGGAAATGCACCTCATATTCCGCTTGGGCAGTCTACATCCTGGGGGCTTGAACATTGAATTCTCCCAATTCTGCTAGCCCTTGCTGTCCCCTCCCCTTCATCAGCCATCTGGTTGTCTCCTCCCCTCCCCCAGCCCTCAGGCTCCTCCTCTGCCTTTTTCCTTTTTTCCTTTCTTCTCCCCACCCCCTATCAGTCTGAAGAAGGGTTTCGGCCCGAAACGTTGCCTATTTCCTTCGCTCCATAGATGCTGCTGCACCCGCTGAGTTTCTCCAGCATTTTTGTGTACCTTCAAGATTAATAGCTAGAGCAAAGGGAAAGATATAGAATGGAGAATATCCTTGTACCAGATGCAGAGAGAAATTCTAATGTCCACATTGAGGTAGAGATAGACAATAGACAATAGACAATAGGTGTAGGAGTAGGCCATTCGGCCCTTCGAGCCAGCACCGCCATTCAATGTGATCATGGCTGATCATCCCCAATCAGTACCTCCCGTTCCTGCCTTCTCCCATATCCCGCTGACTCTGATGAATTGTACAGTGCCCTAGCTTATGGAAGGACCGTTCAGAAGCCTGATGACAGTGGGAAAGAAGCTGTTCCTGAGTCGGGTGGTGCGTGCTTTTAAGCTTGTGTATCTAATGCCCGGGTGGGAGTGGGAAGAAGAAGGAATGGCCGAGGTTGAGAAAGGTCTTTGATTACGTTGGCAGCTTTTCCAAGGCAGCGTGAAATGCAGATGGAGTCAATGGTGGGGAGTCTGGTCTGTGTGATGGTTAGGGCCACATCCACAACTCTGTGCAATTCCTTATCGTCTTGGGCAGAGCTGTAACCAAACCAAGCTGTGATGCAGCCCGTTAGTCTGCTTTCAATGGTGCATCAGTGGAAGTTTGTAAGAGTCAAAGAGTTTAGCTAATGCGCATCTAGCTTAAACAGGCATTTCCAGATCTTGCTAATCCATACCTGGATCCATACCAGCGTAGGACATAACTGCAGATGCTGGTTTAAATCGAAGGTAGACACAAAATGCTGGAGTAATAATAGACAATAGACAATAGATAATGGACAATAGGTGCAGGAGTAGGCCATTCGGCCCTTCGAGCCAACACCGCCATTCACTGTGATCATGGCTGATCATCCACAATGTACTTCATTCCTGCCTTCTCCCCATATCCCTTAACTCCGCTATCTTTAAGAGCTCTATCTAACTCTCACTTGAAAGAATCCAGAGAATTGGCCTCTGCTGCCTTATGAGGCAGAGAATTCCACAGACTCACAACTCTCTGGGTGAAAAAGTTTTTCCTCATCTCCGTTCTAAATGGCCCACCCCTTATTCTTAAACTGTGGCCCCTGGTTCTGCAGGACTGCGGGACAGGCAGCGTCTCTGGAGAGAAGGAACAGGTGATGTTTGGGGTCGAGACCCTTCTTCAGGGTCCACCCAGGATCATTAAGCCTCACTGTATTAAAAAAAACCACCCCTTCTGGACCAGACATTGTGACCATGTTGTCTCCCTTGCCATTTATCATTAGAATCCCCCCACCCCAGCCTCCCACAAGACTACACCCTCGCACCAAATAGACGGTGAGAGCATTAATTAATTAATTAATTTTGAAAGAGTTTTTAATGAGTTTTAATTGGGGTTTATTGTGATAGGAAGAGAGTTCATATTGATTGAGTTTGTATTGAGTATATAATGATCACATTCATAATGAGCATATAGATTGATTGAGTTTGGAATGAAGCTTTATAGAGGGAGATTATATAGTGTGAGCATTTGTGAATGGATTTGGACAGAAAGGTAATAGCAAGAGGATTTACAGTGGGACTTTATCAGAAAGGATTTTATAATGACGTACTTTATAGTGAGAGAGTTTAGAGAAGTATGGCAGAGATTTTTGAGTGTTGATTTTGATTGAATTGGTTACAAGAAAGCTTATAGTGAGTTAATAATGAGAACATTCGCACTGAGAAATCTATAGTATGTGGCCTTACTGAGAAAGTTTACAAATGGGAAATGTTGCCCAATGGTGGAATGTGTAATGAGAGTTTTCTTGTCCCTCAGCTTTGCCTGAGTACAGTTTCAATTGCAGCCTTAGATACAGACCATTAGCCAGGGATGTCGGGCAGCACGGTGATGCAGCGGTAGAGTTGCTGCCTTACAGCGCCAGAGACCCGGGTTCGATCCTGACTATGGGTGCTGTCCGTACAGAGTTTGTACGTTCTCCCTGTGACCACATGGGTTTTCTCCGGTTTCCTCCCAAAGCTTCCAGGTTTGCAGGTTCTTTGGCTTTGGTAAAATTGCAAATTGTCCCTCGTGTGTAGGATAGTGCTGGTATACAGGGTGATCGCTGGTCAGCGTGGACTCATTGGGCTGAAGGGTCTGTTTCCGCACTGTATCTCCAAAGTCTAAAGGCTGAACGTTATCTGTGCAGTGCTCTTGGGTTTGGTATCGTGAATGCCGTCCAGTAAAAGCCACACATGGTCTACAAGAATGCAAATTTCCAAACCGTGTTATTATGCATGATATATAATCAAATTACAACATTTAACAAATGAAGGCTGTGATAAAGATCTGCAATAATGCTTTGGAAAAGCTGAGATCCATAATTGATATCACACGGACGAGACTCCCCACCATTGACTCCATCTACACCTCACTCTGCCTTGGAAAATCAGCCAATGTAATTATAGACTTGTCCCACCCCTGGTTATTCCATCTTCTCCTTGTCCCGTTGGGCAAAAGGTATAGAAGCATAAAGGTGTGCACTGCCAGACTCAGGAACAGCTTGTTCCTCTCTGTTGTCAGGTCCTTCCATTAGCTAGGGTACTGTCCCATTCATCTCTACCCCATTGCGGACATTGGACTTTGTCTCTGGAACTGATGTGCTACAATGTGCTATATATATATATATACATATACATATATATATATATGGTTATATTTATGTACAATATTATCTGATCGGATTGGAAGGCATGAAAACAAAGCTTTTCACTGTAACTCTGTACATGTGACAATAATAAACTGAAAATATATCCTAAACATTTGACATAATGAAGTAATGCTCAGTGTGTACATAAAGCCCATATTTACATAGAGAGGGGGGAGAGAGAGAGTGACAGAGAGAGACGGGGGGGGGGGGGGGTGAGAGGGAGGGGGACCGAGAGAGAGAGGTAGGGAGGGAGAGAGCAAGAGGGTTAAAGAGAGAGAAAGAGGGGGGGAGAGAGAGAGAGAGAGACAGAGAGAGAGAGCGAGGGGGGAGAGAGAGAGAAAGAGGGGTAAAGAGAGAGAAAGAGGGGGAGAGAGAGAGAGAGAAAGAGGGGTAAAGAGAGAGAAAGAGGGGGAGAGAGAGAGAGCGAGGGGGAGAGAGAGAGCGAGGGGGAGGGAGAGAAAGAGGGGGAGAGGGAGAGGGAGAGAGAGAGAGAGAGAGAGAGAGAGAGAGAGAGAGAGAGAGAGAGAGAGAGAGAGAGAGAGAGAGAAAGAGAGACACACACACACAGACAGAGAGAGAGAGTGAGGGGAGAGAGAGAGAAAGAGGGGGACAGAGAGAGAGAGAAAGAGGGGGAGAGAGAACGAGAGCAGGAGAAAAAGAGAGAGAGAGAGAGAGAGAGAGAGAGAGAGAGAGAGAGAGAGAGAGAGAGAGAGCGAGGGGAGAGAGAGAGAGAGAGAGAGAGAGAGAGAGAGAGAAAGAGAGACACACACACACAGACACACAGGGAGAGAGTGAGGGGAGAGAGTGAGAGAGAGGGGGACAGAGAGAGAGAAAGAGGGGGAGAGAGAACGAGAGCAGGAGAAAAAGAGAGAGAGAGAGAGAGAGAGCGAGGGGAGAGAGAGAGCGAGGGGGAGAGAGAGAGAAAGAGGGGGAGAGGGAGAGAGACAGAGAGAGAGAGAGAGAGCGAGAGGTCAGATCTGCATCTAGAATGAATGAATTGTATTTTTCAATACAAGGAATTGCAAGCGCCGTTCACCAGAGAATGTGTCAGGTTTGCATCTTGCCGAGCTGCTCTGGTGTCTTGATAATACACATTCCCTTTGAAGTAAGGAGCTACACAGGGGCTGTTTATCTTAATGGAAAATAAATTACAGTAGAATGTCACAATGAATCTGAAGCATCATAAATGAAGTCTAGGGTTGTATACAACTTTTTATGGCTGCTGCCTTATTACAATGGATAACCTTTATTTACTTTCATTAGACTATTAAACAACAAGAGACTATTAATTTTTCGTCTGAAACTCCATCCAAGCCCATAAAGCAAACTAGTTGCTTAATTGAGTTCATTTTAATTTCCCTCCAATCGCTGTGAATTATTCCAGTGATAAATCAGGGGGACAGGCCTTACCCCCAGTAGAAAGCCTAATTTGCAGCTAATTAGAAAACTGATTCCCAGTGAAAGATCAATACCACGACGGATTGGAAATGACTTGCAATCTCCGAGATGGTGACTGAAAGAGCGGGCGGGAGAGAGAGAGAGAGAGAGAGAGAGAGAGAGTCCGCGCAGGGAGGAGAAGGAGAGGCGGCCGTATTTGTGTGTGTGGAGTTGGCCGCAGAACAGCGTTTTAATTTGATATAATATCAATCAGGACTCAAGGCTTGTCGGGCCTTTTGTTGTTTTTCACATCTCTGCTCCGGGAGCTTTGAGATGGAGATGGAGCTGTCTGTTGGGGAAGCTGCTTGATATAGTGGGACATGTTTTAAAATACAATGAAGTCTCCGCCTTGCACTCCTGGAAGGCCTCTATATTCAGGCCCCCCCGCGCCAGCGCTGGGGATTTGCTATTGTGCATTTGAATGCTATTAAAAAGGGAACAACCCCCTACAGCTGCGCGACAGTTGTCTCGGGCAATTGGGTGCTAGCAGTTGTTGAATGAGACTAGGCAAGGTCAGATGAGGCCTTATAATGACATGGACACTTAGGGTAACGCCATACTTGTGGGTCATTGTGAATCGCGCACGGTGGCGCAGCGGTAGAGTCGCTGCCTCACAGCGAGAGTTCGATCATGACATTCTCCCCGTGACCTGCATGCTTTTTCTCCGGGCTCACCGGTTTCCTCTCACACTCCAAAGACATGCGTCCCTCGTGTGTGGGATAGTCCCAGTGTACCGGGTGATCGCTGGTCGGCGCGGAATCGGTGGGCCGAAGGGCCTGTTTCCGCTCTGTATATCTAAACTAAACTGAGCTAAACTAACCCACTGATGGTCATATCCATCCTCCCCCCCCCATCTCAATTTTACTATTTGTTTTCATTTTCCTGAGTTTGTTGTTTTATTTTCCTTCACCCTTTTTTTGTTCATCAGCTCATTGTTTATGCATCATTCACACAGGCATAGAACGTAGAACAAAGGAAAGTGTAGCACAGGCACTTTGGCCCACTGTTTCTGTGCCGAACTTGACATGTATACTGAGCTCATTTGTGGACACCTGGTCCATATCCCTCCATTCCCTGCATATCCATGTGCCTATCTAAAAGCCTCTTAAATGCCACTATTGTATCTGCCTCCACCACCACCCCCAGCAGCGCGTTCCAGGCACTCATAAGGTTCATAAGTGACAGGAGCAGAATAAGGCCATTAGGCCCATCAAGTCGACTCCGCCATTCAATCATGGCTGATCTATCTTTCCCTCTCAACCCCATTCTCCTGCCTTCTCCCCATAACCATTGAGACCCATACTAATCAAGAATCTGCAAGTCTCCAACTTAAAAAATATCCATTGACTTGGCCTCCACAGCCATCTGTGGCAATGAATTCCACAGATTCGCCACCCTCTGACGATAGACATTTCCTTACCACCATCTGTGTTAATAGACTTTCCCTGCACATCTCCTTTAAACTTTGTCCCTCTTGCCATAAATCTATGTCCTCTAGTCTTTGATATTTGGGATGAAGTATCACCCAACTATGCCTCATGATTTTATATACTTCTATGAGGTCTCCCATCAACCTCTGATGTTCCAGTGAAAACAAGCCAAGTCTGAGCAACCTCTTCTCTGAGCTAATATGCTCTAATCCGGGCAGCATTCTGGTAAACCTTGCCTACGCCCTCGCCAATGCCTCCACATCCTGTAATGGGGCGACCCGAATTTCACACAATATTCCAAATGCGGCCTGTCCAACAATGTACGTACAGAGTTTAATTTTATAATGCTTCTCCCATTATAATAAAGAGCATAGTGATGGTTTTGTGTGGAAAGATTGCTAGCTTACTATCAACTCACCCATCAACTCATCAGGCACACTATATTTTTGAGGCCAAAGAATGTAGTTAGTTGTTTAATTTAGTTTTGAGATACAGCGTGTAAACAGGCCCTTCGTCCCACCGAGCCCTTGTCAACCAGCGATCCCCGTACACTAGCAGTATCCTATAAAAAACACTGGGGACAATTTACAATTTTTACCGAACTTCCAAACCTGTATGTCTTTGGAGTGTGGGAGGAAACTGGAGCACCCGGGGAAAACCCACGTGGTCACAGCAAGAACGTACAAACTCTGTACAAAGGGCACCGTAGTCAGGATGGAACCCAGGTGTCTAGCACCGTAAGGCAGCAACTCTACCGCTGCGCCACCGTGCCGGCCCAGTGCCACCCAAGGGTAGAAGTGACAGGGAGAGACCTCCATGTCTTAGTTAGGCCTTGATATTAGCACTATCAGAACACTTCTCTCCAATCCCATGTACAACCACACATCAAGAGACACAAAGGCCTTTTCCCTAATGATAGCTAATGTTGTTTCTTATTTAAGGAGTGCTGCACGGATAAACCTGGTGACACTAGGCCTTTCAGCAGTGGCGGGGAAAATTATAAGGGAGAGGATTTATGTTTATTAGGGATTAGTGATATTCAATACGGCTTTGTCAGAAGGAAATTCTACCTCATTAATTTGAAGCAATATTTAGAGGAGGTGACCAAATAGATTTAGCCACCAAAGGGCAGCATGGTGGTGCAGCGGTAGAGTTGCTGCCTTATAGAGCTAGAGACCTCGGTTCGATCCTCACTGTGGGTGCTGTCTGTCTAGAGTTTGTACGTTCTCACCGTGACCAGTGTGGGTTTTCTCCGGGTGCTCCGGTTTCTTCCCACACTCCAAAGACTATTAGGTTTGTAGGTTAATTTGCTTGATAAAACTGTAAATTGTCCCTAGTGTGTGTAGGATAGTATTAGTGTATGGGGATTGCTGGTTGGCATGGGCTCCGTGGGCCGAAGGGCGCTGTATCTCTAAACCAAACTAAACTAAACTAAAGATTGGAGAATGCAGGGGTTTAGATGTGTCTACATGGACTTTAGGAAGACATGTACAAGGTCCAATGTGGTAGACTGGTTCAGGAGGTTAAGGCACATGGGATCATAATATATCATGCCTTTATAACAAGAGGAATCAAATATAGGAGCAAAGAGGACCTTCTGCAGTTGTACAGAGCCCTAGTGAGACCACACCTGGAGTATTGTGTGCAGTTTTGGTCCCCTAATTTGAGGAAGGACATTCTTGCTATTGAGGGAGTGCAGCGTAGGTTTACAAGGTTAATTCCCGGGATGGCGGGACTGTCATATGCTGAGAGAATGGAGCAGCTGGGCTTGTACACTCTGGAGTTTAGAAGGATGAGAGGGGATCTCATTGAAACATATAAGATTGTTAAGGGCTTGGACACACTAGAGGCAGGAAACATGTTCCCGATGTTGGGGGAGTCCAGAACCAGGGGCCACAGTTTAAGAATAAGGAGTAAGCCATTTAGAAACACGTGGAAACACTTTTTCTCACCGAGAGTGGTGAGTCTGTGGAATTCTCTGCCTCAGAGGGCGGTGGAGGCAGGTTCTCTGGATGCTTTCAAGAGAGAGCTAGATAGGGCTCTTAAATATAGCAGAGTCAGGGGCGATGGGGAGAAGGCAGGAACGGGGTACTGATTGGGGATGATCAGCCATGAACACATTGAATGGCGGTGCTGGCTCGAAGGGCCAAATGGCCTGCTCCTGCACCTATTGTCTATTGTCTATCATAATGAGCCATCAAAGAGAGATTCCAACATTTGCTTCATGATAAGAGGTAGAGGTAGGTGGTGGAAGAATGTGACTGATTTGAAGTATGTGATGACTGGTGTTCCACAGGGATGGGTGCAGGGACCTTTGGAATGTATGTAACCAACTTGGAGAGTCTAGGACTAGAGTTTATAGCCTTATATTAAAGGACGTCCTTTAGGAAGGAGATGAGGAGGAATGTCTTTAGTCAGAGGGTGGCCAATCTGTGGAACTCATTGCCACAGAAGGCTGTGGAGGCCAAGTCAATGGATACTTTTAAGGCAGATAGGAAGATTCTTGATTAATAGAAAGGTGTTAGGAGGGAGAGGTAGATCAGGGAGAGATGATTGAATGGCAGAGTAGACTTGATGGGCCGAATGGCCTAATTCAACTCCTGTCACATGAACTTATGGATGTGAATGTGGAGGAATCATTCATGTTATAGAAGTAGAATTAGGCCATTCGGCCCATCGAGCACACCACCGTTCAATCATGACTGATCTTTGCCTCCTAATCCCATCTTGCTGCCTTCTCTCCATAACCCTTGACACCCGTTCTAATCAGGAATTTGCCTATCTCCGCCTTAAAAATATCCACTGACTTGGCCTCCACAGCCCTCGGTGGCAATCAGTTCCACAGATTCACCACCCTCTGACTAAAGAAGTTCCTCCTCACCTCCTTTCTAAAAGAGCGCCCTTTAATTCTGAGGCTACGGCCTCTGGTCCTGGACTCTCCCACCAGTGGAAACATCCTTTCCACATCTACTGTATCTATGCATTTCATTATTCTGTCAGTTTCAATGAGAAGTTTGCAGATGACACAAGAATTGTCTGTGTTGTGGATATCGAGGGTGAGGAAGTGAGAAATGGATCAGATAGAAAA
>CM075990.1:2721946-2733371 GCA_038087875.1 Malacoraja senta | reverse complement strand
CGCTGAGTTACTCCAGCATTTTGTGTCTATCTTCGGTTTTAAACCAGCATCCGCAGTTCCGTCCTACACACAAGGGGTTAATGTCCGTGATGCCTGGCTGTCAGTGTCGGGTTACTTTAAGAGCGTTTTATTAAAATTCACATAATTATACAAGAGCCATCAGAAACAGTGACAGTAAATGCAGTCTATTTGAAGAAGGAATCTGATTAAACTCACAAATAACAGGCTGTAGTATGTCAAAGGAATTCCTAAGCTTATGATACGTGGATTGATGATTTGACTAACAGGTTGGGCCAGAAGAGGAAAGAAAGGGCTATTTCTTTCCCTTGCCACTGAGGTCTTTGTCATTGATGTCTCCACTTTGTGTTTAGAATTGCACCAGTCTTCATTGCAATCTCACGCAAAGTGCCCAGTGACAGAAGAGCAAAGATCTTTTTCTTTTATCTTCCTTGCCCCTTGCAGCTTCCGATGTTTAGCTATTTTTCCCCGCATTTTCCCCATTCGCTTCACTTCCACCTTTGGTTTCCTGGAGTTTGAGCTTGAGTTTAGTTTATTGTCACGTGTACCGAGGTAGAGTGAAAAGCTTTCTTGTTGCGAGCTAACCAGTCAGCGGAAAGCCATGATTGCAATCGAGCTGTACACTGTCTGCTGATAGATGATAAAGGGAATCACCTTTTAAGGGCCTGTCCCACTTATGTGTCCTTGGCACGCAAATTACGCGACCTCGTGGTCGCGTTGAGGTGCACGGGCATCTTATGGCCGCGTGGGGCCGGCCCCACTGAGAAGAGCGGAGGTGTATGTAGTTGTGCGCAACATCGCGCGGTGCTCCGAAATTTTTGTCGCGAACGAAATCTTCGCGCGCCAACAGCCTGTCGCGTAACTGACGGCCAAAGTGGGACAGGCCCAAGACCCTGGCGCGACGCAACGTCTCACCTCCAACAGCGGCTGAAGCAGGTAAACGATCGCCGAACTCGGCCTGGGGCTGACGGCCGTTGCGGATCCGGATCCGCCCCCCACTCCTACTCCCAGAGCGGGGTCAAGAAAATTGAAGGTAGACACAAAATGCAGGAGTAACTCAGCGGGACCGGCAGCATCTCTGGAGAGAAGCAATGGGCGACGTTTCGGGTCAAGACCCTTCTTTTCAGACTGAAGAAGAGACACGACACGAAACATCACCCATTGCTTCTCTCCAGAGATGCTGCCGGTCCCGCTGAGTTACTCCAGCTTTGTGTGTCCATCTTCAAACGACGTCACGCGCACCACGAGGTCGCGTAATTTGCGTGCCAAGGACACGTAAGTGGGACAGGCCCTTTAGTGCGATAAAGTCCGATTGTAGATAGTCCGAGGGTCTCCAATGAGGTAGATGGTAGGTCAGGACCGGAGTGGCAGGGTGGCGCAACGGTATAGTTACCGAACACAGTGTGCAGATAAAGGATAAAAGAATCATAGCATATGATATAGCATGGAAATAGGCCCTTTGGCCCACCTTGCCCACACCGACCAACATGTCGCATCTACACTAGTCCCACCTGCCTGTGTTTGCCCCAAATCCCTCCAAACCTGTCCCATCCATGTACCTGTCTAACTGTTTCTTAAAAATTGGGATAGTCCCAGCCTCAACTACCTCCTCTGGCAGTTTATCCCATAACCCCACCACCCTCTGTGTCAAAAAGTTACCCCTCAGATTCCTATTCACCATGAACCCATGTCCTCTGGTCCTCGATTCCCCTATTCGGGGCAAGAGACCCGATCTATTCCTCTCATGATTTTATACACCTCGATACCATCACCCCTCATCCGCCTCCTTAGTGCAAGAAGGTGAAGGATTGGCAATGTGTCAGGATGGCGTTGAAGTGGAATTTACAGATGGTGGTAAATGAATACACCTGTCACCCTGGTCACAAGTTCACAATGTTATAGGAGCAGAATATGTTATAGGAGCAGAATTAGACCATTCGGTCCATCTAGTCCACTTCGCCATTCAATCATGGCTGATCTCTGCCTCCTAATCCCATTTTCCTGCCTTCTCCCCATAACCCTTGAGACCCCCGTTCTAACCAAGAATTTGTCTATCTCTGCCTTAAAAATATCCACTGTCTTGGCCTCCACAGCCCTCTGTGGCAATGAGTTCCACAGATTAACTACCCTCTGACTAAAGAAGTTCCTCCTCACCTCCTTTCTAAAAGAACGCTCTTTAATTCTGAGGCTGTGACCTCTAGTCCTAGACTCTCCCACCAGTGGAAACATCCTTTCCACATCCACTCTATCTATGCCTTTCATTATTCTGTAAGTTTCAATGATGTCCCCCCTCAACCTTCTAAACTCCAGCGAGTACAGGCCCAGTGCCGTCAAACACTCGTCGTACACTAACCCACTCATTCCTGGGATCATTCTTGTAAACTCCCTCTGGACCCTCTCCAGAGCCAGCACATCCTTCCTCAGATATGGGTCCTCTTAAAGATAGAGGACTGAAGGGATATGGGGAGAAGGCAGGAACGGGGTACTGATTGTGGATGATCAGCCATGTTCACAGTGAATGGCGGTGCACGCTCGAAGGGCCGAATGGCCTCCTCCTGCACCAATTGTCTATTGTCTATTGTCTATTGTCTATTGCCCTTGCTGACACAGGTCACAGGTTGGAAGTTGCTTGTGGAGAAAACCTGAATGTTTTCTCTGTACATTTAGTATGTGGTTTTAGTCTAGTTTAGAGATACAGTGTGGAATCAGGCCCTAAGGCCAACCGAGTCCACACTGACCAGTGATCCCCACACACTTACACTATCTTACACACACGAGAGACAACTTACATTGTTTTATACCAAGCCAATTAACCTACAAACCTGTACGTCTTTGGAATGTGGGAGGAAACTGAAGATCTTGGAGAAAACCCACGCAGGTCACGGGGAGAACATACAAACTCCGTACAGACAGCACCCGTAGTCAGGATCGAACCCGGGTCTCTGGCCGTTGCAAGACAGTAGCCAGATCTGTCGTATACATTGAGTATGAGCCTTTCCTTTCCGATAGCACCCCCTCCAGCTCTCCAAAGCGCACTGTATGAGTACATTCTCAATCCAATGAGCAGCTTAAAGAACCGTAACTAATTGTGAAATTGTTCAGTAGCTGTGAGCCCTGCGTCATCCTCCCTCCAGAGGGTGGGAACTTCGTAGTACAAGCAGCAGACACAATCCAGACAGGATAATGTTTACACCTCTCAGTCAGGCTGGCTTAGGAGAGTCATTGTATTTGGTGCCTGTTGTTCAAGACTCTGCCACTCCATCCCCAAGTGCAGTCTTCAGGACACAAGACATCTCCCTCCTTCCTCCTCCCTGCTCACTAGGTGATGTGCCGTGACGTCCATTTCCTCATCATTCCTTCGCCCCTTTAAAGGCTTCTACCTGGACAACACTCATTTGGTCTTCTCATGGAGTGACACGGTGGCGCAGCAGTAGAGTTGCTGCCTTACAGCACCAGAGTCCCGGCTTCGATCCTGCCTGTACGGAGTTTGTACGTTCTCCCTGTGACTGCGTGGGTTTTCTCCGGGTGCTCCGGTTTCCTTCCACGTCCCAAAGACATGCGGGTTTGTAGGTGAAATTGGCTTCTGTGAATTGTCCCTCGTGTGTTGGATAGAACTAGTTTATGGGGGATCGCTGGTCGGCACGGACTCTGTGGGCCGAAGGACCTGTTTCCGCGCTGCTTCTCTAAAGTCTAAAGGATCTTTCCTCCAGCATAGACACAAAAAGTCGGAGGAACTCAGCGGGACAGGCAGCATCTCGGGAGAGAAGGAATGGGTGATGTTTTTGGTTGAGCAGAAGAACATCTTCAGTCAGGCCTCTTCGGTCTGAAGAAGGGTCTCGACCCGAAATGTCACCCAGGCCTTCTCTCCAGAGATGCTGCCTGTCCCGCTGAGTTATTTTGTGTCTATCTCAAGCTTTATGGTCAGCAATATTTTCCTCGTTCTTGAGTGCTATGGCTCCAATGCTTGTGGCACATTTGGTATCAGGGACTCCAACTTGGCAATGACCCTTGGTGTTTGTGAATGAACAGTGGGCTCTGTAACAGGGGGGCCAGTGAACGACAACCAGCATTGCTTATGACCGACTCAGCTCCCTAATGCTGCAACAATGCCAACCAACACTGACCTGGTGAAGGGCCTGGATATAGCGGATGTGGAGAGGATGTTTCCACTAGTGGGAGAGTCTCTGACCAGAGGGAACGCACAGCCTCAGAATTAAAGGACATTCCTTTAAGAAGGAAATGAGGAGGAATTTCTCAAGTGGTGGTGAATCTGTGGAATTATTTGCCACAGTAGGCTGTGGAGGCCAAGTCAATGGATATTTTTAAGGCAGAGATGGATAGATTGTTGATTAGTGCATGTGTCAGGGGTTACAAGGAGAAGGCAGGAGAATGGGGTTGAGAGGGACAGATAGATCAGCCGTTATTGAATGGCGGATTAGTTTTGATGGGCCGATTGGCCTAATTCTGCTCCTATCATTTATGAACTTATGAAAATATGACCTAGAAGACACAAAGTTATTGAGTAACTCACTAGGTCAGGCGCCATGTCTGGAGAACATGAATGGGCGACATTTTGAGTTGGGCCCTGCTTTGGACGCCATTTCAAAACGTTGCCTATCCATGTTCTCCAGAGATTCTGCATGTTACTCCAGCACTTTGTGACTTTTTTTTTCATAAGCCGGCATCTGCAGTTCCTTGTATCCCTCACTGCCTCTCACGACGTGTCACTATGTTTCAGAGCTGGTTCTCTCTGTCTAACTTTATGTCATTTATTTTACAAATGGGACCCCATGTGAAACGTTGCCCCCTTGGTGGAGTCGTGACATCATACAAGCGACAACCCTGATCACCTCAAACTCCTGGATTCATTATTGTCAGAGGTGCTGAGCTCATTCCCTGCTAAAAATATATTAATTGTCACTTCTAACTTCAAGTAACCCTTGCATCCCCTCTCTCTCCTTCCCTCCCCCCACCCAAGTCGTACTAGCGTCAAAGTCATCTTGTTAAGTCTCTTGTTATTGTCTGTAACTCTTTTTCACCCAGCCCACAGCTAACAACAGCCTGTTCCCTTTATGGTTACTTTTTTGCTTAATCTTCCATTAATTTGTCCTATATCTCTCTATATCGCCGTAAATATCTCTCCTTTCCCTTTGATTCTCAGTCTGAGGAAGGGTCTCGACCCGAAACGTCACCTTTTCACCAGAGATGCTGTCTGACATCCGGATTTTTGTGTCTATCTAAAGTTTAGTTTAGTTTATTTTAGAGATACAGCGCAGAAACAGGCCCTTCGGCCCATCGCGTCCGCGTGGCCCAGCGATCCCGTACACTAGCACTATTCTACATACCAGGGACAATTTACAATTTACAATTTTACCAAAGACTATTTACCTCCAAGCCTGTACTTCTTTGTAGTGTGGGTGGAAACCGGAGCACCCGGGTGAAACCCACACGGTCACAGGGAGAACGTGCAAATTCCGTACAGACAGCACCCATAGTTAGGATGGAACCCGGTCTCTGGTGCTGTGAGGCAGCAACTCTACCGCTGCGCCACCGTGCTGCCGCTAAAGTTATTGATTTTGTAGATTTTTCTTTGCGTGGGTAGATTTTTCTTTGCACGATCTATTGAAAATGAATGACTCATGAACTGTTTGTTATTGTTGCTACGAAGGCCCAGAACTCTAGAATTTGCAGCATAATTGACATTTTGTTTCGCACCACATGAGCTCAATACAGCGTGTATAAAACGGAGAAACAATTTTCAATATATGTTCAGCAGGGGAGCCTAGGTTTTGTTTTCTGACAACACGGCTGGGCTGAAACAATTAGGCTGTCTAAATGTTCGACAGCGGGAACTCTCGCCGTTGCTAAGCAAGCATACACGGGAGAAAATAATATGTTAATACAATATTAAATCGTAAGGAGGGCGAATTTTAGATTTGTATTGAGGGGGCCAGGATGCAGTGTATGGATGTTCAGTTACAGTTCAGATGATTTAATTGTTCATAGAACATAGAACATGGAAAAATACAGCACAGGAGGTTCATAAGTTTATATGTTCTAGGAGCAGAATTAGGCCATTCGGCCCATCGAGTTTACTCTGCCTTTCAATCTAGGCTGATCTATCTTTCCCTCTCAACCCCATTCTCCTGCCTTCTCCCCATAACCCCTGACTCCCTTAAAAATTAAGAATCTGTCAATCCCTGCTTTAAAAATATCATGTTAATAAGCTTATGTGATAGGAGCAGAATTTGACCATTCGGCCCATCAAGTCTGCTCCACCATTCAATAATGGCTGGTACACAAAAATGCTGGAGAAACTCAGCGGGTGCAGCAGCATCTATGGAGCGAAGGAAATAGGTAACGTTTCGGGCCGAAACCCTTCTTCAGACTGATAGAGGGTGGTGAGAAGAAAGGAAAAAAGGAAAAAGGCGGAGGAGGAGCCCGAGGGCTGGGGGAGGGGAGGAGACAACCAGATGGCTGATGAAGGGGAGGGGACAGCAAGGGCTAGCAGAATTGGGAGAATTCAATGTTCAAGCCCCCAGGATGTAGACTGCCCAAGCGGAATATGAGGTGCATTTCCTCCAATTTACGGTGTTGATAACCGCAATTCAATACTGGCTGATCTATCTCTCCCTCCTAATCCCAATCTCATGCCTTCTTCCCATAATCCCTGACACCCGTACGAATCAAGAATCTGTCAATCTTTATTTTAAATTTTTTATATTTTTTATTTTATTAGAAGTATTGTACATTACAGTAATCTGCAATAACGTGTTTATACTTTTCTTGTACCACTTCTTATTTTAAACTTTAATAAGAGAAAAGGATAGAAAGAGTTAGTAAAGATAGTAAGCGAGTGATTGAAAGAGTGGTCCAGGAACACCCATATGGACCTAAACCACAAGAAATAGTTTTAAAAAAAAGAGAAAAACCAAAAGGAGGAAAAATAAAAAATAAAAAATAAGATAAGATAGGACAATATGAAAGGGATGTAATTACTTCATATCTTTACTCACCCCTCGCCAGGTCCTGAAACCATTTATTATCAACATTTTGTTGCACCCTATGTTTGTAATAAGTCGATAAATGGAGACCATATCTTTTGGAATTGGTCTGGTTTACCTGCTAAGAGGAAAGAATGTGTCAATCTTCACCTTAAAAATATCCATTGACTTGGCCTCCACAACCTTCGATGTTAATGAATTCCACAGATTCACCACCCTCTGACCAAAGAAATTCCTCCTCATCTCCTTTCTGAAGGTATGGCCTTTTATTCTGAGGCTGTGGCCTCTGGTCCTTGACTCTCCCACTAGTGGAAACATCCTCTCCACATTCACTCTATCCAGGCTTTTCGCTATTCAGTACTTTTCAGTGAGTAAATTCCAATGCCGTCATATGTTAACCCATCATTCCTGGTATTCGGGTGATAGATAGTTGGCATGGACAGGGTGGGCCGAATGGCCTGTTTCTATGCTAAACTAAATTATTCCTTATTATAAGTAAGTTGCATTATGAGGCAGCCGATTGGTGTGAGAGAGAAGTTATTGCTAGGGAGAGGAGGAATGGGACAGATATGACTGAAGATAGACACAAAATGCTGGAGTAACTCAGCGGGACAGGCAGCAGCATCTCTGGAGAGAAGGAATGGGTGACGTTTTGGGTCGAGACCCTTCTTCAGTGTCTATCTTCGATTTAAACCAGCATCTGCAGTTCCATCCTACATGGAACTGATATGTTTGTTCTACTTGCTAGCATGGATCCAAAGGGCCAAATGGCCTCCATCTGTCTTTTAACCATTCCATTTCTTTTAGCTACTGTTATCACTGTAAATTCTTTTCTCCTCCCTTTGTTAACTCTGACCCTTTAAAATGAATGTATCTGTTTCGTGACTGCGATTATTAATTTTTTTAAAGCAAAGAGAACTGTTTAGTTTTAGTTTAATTTAGAGATACAGCACGGAAACAGGCCCTTCGGCCCACCGAGTCCACACCGACCAGCGATCCCTGCACACTAACATTACTCTACACGCACTAGGGCCAATTTACATTTACACCGAACCAATTAACCTGCGTCTTTGGAGTGTGGGAGGAAACCGAAGATCTCGGAGTAAAACCCACGCAGGTCACGGGGAGAAGGTACAAACTCCGTACAGGCAGCACCCGTAGTCTGGATCGAACCCGGGTCTCTGGCGCTGTAATTCAGCAACTCTACCGTCGTAGCTCTGTGCCACAGTTCTTGTGCGTGCATTTAAAATCAGTTTTGCTGTAAAATCAAATACGTTTGGAAGCTTTCAGTCAAATCGTGTTGTGAGCATTGCGTAAGATTCCATCCAGAAGCTGGAATGTTAATAGCTACAATAGTGTACTCCAAACCCGACTCTGATAAATCAGAACTGGTTGCCAAGTCACACATGGATAGCAGTTATTACATTTTTGTGAAGCCAAACTAATATCCCATTGTATACTTTAGACTTTAGACTTTCGAGATACAGCATGGAAACAGGCCCGCCAAGTCTGTGCCGACCAGCGATCACCCATACACAAGTTCTATCCAACACTCTAGAGACGTCATTAGAGCGTGGAAGGAAACCGGAGCACCCGGAGAAAACCCACGTGGTCACAGGGAGAATGTACAAACTCCGTACAGATAGCACTTCTAGTCAGGATTGAACCGGGGTCTCTGGTGCTGGAAGGCAGCAACTTTAACGCTGCACCACCGTGCCACTCTGGTGTAGAGTCTGGTATCTGAACAGAGCAAAATTAATTCGAAGAGTTTGATGGTTTGCGACAACAGGAATATTGTGTTACAATACTTGAGCCCAGCCCAGCGCTATATAGTTCAATGGTTCAATAAGGCTTGTCGGTCAGCGCCTGACCTAGTAACTGGAGATCTCGGACGCGAGGAGCCGGCAGGAGGGTGGACCGGAGTAATGCCTCCAGCGCCTTCAAGGTCGGCTGCAGGAGGCGCCCCCGTGACACAGAGATGGCCGGGCGAGGAGAGGAGAGGAGAGGGACGTCGGTTGGTGGGGAACTGCTCCAGTACATCTTCGACCGGACCTTGGACGCTGAATAATGGCGCCAAAAATGGCGGCGCCCACATGTGCAATATATGCAACAATAATTTCACTGTACAGTTAGTTGTATACGTGAGAAACTCCATCCACCGTGGAGAAGCTAATAGCTCATCTCATGGTGGGCCTCCTAACATTAGTGGAGATTAAAGAAGAGACGGTGGATTAAACTAAAATAACCGGGATCGACCAGCGATGACAGAGAACCATCTTTGGTTTCAGTAAAAACAAACTTGTAAACAAGGATTCCACTGAAGCTTTTAAGATTAAAGCCAGTGATGTTCCCATCCTGTGTTGACATCCTGTGTTGGGGAATGTGAGGGAGAGGGAACCCACTCACCTCTGTTGCATGGTGTTAGCAGACAGGGTTAAATGGTGGGGTTGGCTTGGAATTGGCAGCTAAAAGGCACAGGAGGATGATACCTAAACCCAACGTTCGTGGTGAAAAGATGAGGGCTTCCACAGTAATCCTTTGGTCACAGGCCCCAAATCTTTCTTTAGATTGTCGTCCATTTTCCGTCACGCCTCTTCGGGAACTTTGCCCCCGGGGGCCCAATACGACGCACTTAGTATCCCGTTTACACTGGGATTACTGCGCAACTCTGCGCTGCAACACTTGCCAGTATAACACTTTATAGACGGCGGAAGGCAGGGCTGCCACTGGCAGGCTGAGGAAAGCTGGGCGTGAACAAAGAATGAATACTTTATTATCACATGTGGTGAGTCTGTGGAATTCTCTGCCTCAGAGGGCGGTGGAGGCAGGTTCTCTGGAGGCTTTCAAGAGAGAACTAGATAGGGCTCTTAAAGATAGCGGAGTCAGGGGATATGGGGAAAAGGCAGGAACGGGTTACTGATTGTGGATGATCAGCCATGATCACATTGAATGGTGGTGCTGGCTCGCAGGGCCGAATGGCCTACTCCTGCACCTATTGTCTATTGTCTATTGTCTATAAGTCATGGTGGAATTCTTTGCAAGGTATGCAAATACTCGCTATATAAAGGGCACTTACAAAGTTATAAAGTACCTCCGTGCCGGATCACCATTGTTCTCCCTCCCCCTCCCCCTCGCTCACGGTGGTCCTCTCACACCGGGTCCTCTCTTTGTTCCTCCCCCCGGCAGCGGCGTCCTCACTTCCACGTGGTCCGTCCCCGCAAAGAGCCAGAATTGAGGCAGCTCGGAGATCCCGGAGGGTTTTGTGCTGGAGGAAGCTACAGCGATAGATAGGGTCAGGCTGTGGAGAGCTTAGCTTGCTTTAGTTTAGTTTACTTTAGTTTAGTGTCAAGAGGGTCAAGTCAAGAGTGTTTTATTGTCATGTGTCCCAGATAGAACAATGAAATTCTTACTTGCAGCAGCACAACAGAATATGTAAACATAGTACACTGTATACTATATAATAAACGAGAGAGTTCAGTGTGTGTATATATATATATACTCATTTCTTCAGTAGAAGTTGTCGTGCATAGCATTGTAAGGCACCGTGCCCCTTGATGTTTTCAACGTTGATGATGATGATATATACACATACTCACAAATACACACATATATAGATTATGTAATATATATATATACACATACACACATGTACACACATACACACAGCAAACAATAATAGTGCAACAATAACAGTAAAAGTCTATAAGAGTTTAAGAGGGAACTGCAGATGCTGGAAAATCGAAGGTAGACAAAAGTGCTGGAGAAACTCAGCGGGTGCAGCAGCATCTATGGAGCGAAGGAAATAGGCAACGTTTCGGGCCGAAACCCTTCTTCAGACTGAAGGTTTGTGTAGTTCAGAGCTTATTTGAGGTTGTAGTGTTTAATAGCCTGATGGCTGGAGGGAAGAATGTTTCTGAACCTGGATGTTACAGTTTTCAGGCTCCTGTACCTTCTTCCCGATGGCAGGAGTGAATTGAGAGTGTGGCCAGGGTGGTGTGGGTCGCTGATGATGCTGGCTGCCTTTTTGAGACATCAAACTTTTAGTTTAGTTTAGTTTAGTTTAGTTTAGTTTAGTTTAGTTGAACTAAACTAATTCTGTCTCCTTTCAATGCAGTAACAGCTGGCTGTTTCTCTCTGTCCCACTCTTTTCCATTCCACACTCCATCTGCTGCTTTCCTCATCATTCTGTGCAAGATTTACGTAGATGTGACTCTGATCTCCTCATTATGTATTCACTCCTTCCTTCAAGTGGGTGATTCGCATGATCCAGCCACCAACAACTCTTTCAGAACTAACTGCTTGAGTTTAGTTTGCTTTAGTTTGGAGATACAGCGCGGAAACAGGCCCTTCAGCCCACCGAGTCAACGCAGACCAGCGATCCCCGAACACTAACACTATCCTAC
>CM075990.1:2704446-2716946 GCA_038087875.1 Malacoraja senta | reverse complement strand
TGTAAAAGCTAAAGTCTATAGTCTAAATTGTAAAGTGTGTTTGTTTTTCAGGCCGAGATATGGCGAGTACAACTCTACCTGGCTACCCTCCGCATGTTCCCCCGACTGGTCAGGGAAGCTACTCAACCTCCACACTGGCCGGCATGGTACCAGGTAACCTCAGGCTCATTGTCGTACTGTACCTCCAGGGTGAAGGGGAGGAAGCGGTCAAAGCATCTTCCCTCCCCGGGTCAGCGTGTCGTGGCTCAGAGTGCGATGCAGTTGGTTGTAGTATCTGGGGCTGGTGGTGGGACTGGCTGAGGACAACATCACAGTACATGGGGGGGAGGGATTGTAGACATGCTCGCTGGTGTGATGTTTGTCTAGTCTGAAGAAGACAGCACAGTGCCGCAACTGGTAGAGCCGTCACCTCACAACGCCAGCGACCCGGGTTCACTCCCTTAGCTTTGTTTAGCTTAGTTTAGAGATACAAAATGGAAACAGTCCCCTCGACCCACCGAGTCCGCGCCGACCAGCGACTACCCCGCACACTAACGTTATCCAACACATACTAGGGACAACTTACTATTTTTGCCGAACCCAATTATACTTCAAACCTGTAAGTCTTTGGAGAGTGGGAGTGAACCGGAGCACCCGGAGAAAACCCATGTGGTCACAAGGCGAACGTACCAACTCTGTACAGACAGCACTCGTGGTCAGGATCGAACCTGGGTCTCTGGGGCTGTAAGGCAGCAACTCTACCGCTGCGCCAACGTGCCGCCCTGTTGTGGTATCTGGGGCTGGTAGTAGAAGACAACATCGGAGTACATGGCGGATTGTAGACTTGCCAGCTGGTGCTATGTTGATTTAGTGTGAAGAAGGTGGTACAGTGGCGCTGTTAGGCAGTGGCGGTAGAGCCACTGCCTAACAGCGCCAGAGACCCAGGTTCAATCCTAATATTGGATGCTGTCTGCGTGGAGTCTGCACGTTCTCCCTGTGACCGCATGGGTTTCCTCCAGGTGCTCCAGTTTCTTCCCACAAGCCAAAGGCGTGTGGGTTTGCAGGTTAATTGGCCTCAGTATATTGCCCCTAGTGTGAGACGATGTGAAAGTCGGGATAACATAGAACTAGCGTGGATGGGTGATTGAAGGTCGGAATGGACTCGATGGGCCGAAGGGCTGGTTTTCCTGTTGTAGATAAGTGTCCTGCCTTGAAACACAGTAGAGTGAAGGAGACCCCCGACCCGAAATGTCACCTATCTATGTTCCCCGGAGATAATGCCTGAGCACTTTGTATCTTTTTTGGTAAATAGTATCTGCAGTTTCTTGTATCGATATGTAGTTTAGTTTAGTTTAGTTTAGAGATACAGAATGGAAACAGGCCCTATGGCCTATTGAGTCCACGCCAACCATCGACAGCCGTTCACACTAGTTCTAAGTTATCCCACTTTCCCATCCACTACCTACACACTAGGGGCAATTTACAGAAGCCAATTAATCTGCAAACCCACACGTCTTTGGGATGTGGGAGGAAACCAGAGCGCCTGGAGGAAAGCCACTCGGTCACAGGGAGAACGTGCAAACTCCACACAGACAGCACCTGGTCAGGATTGAACCCGGATCTCTGGCGCTGTGAGGCAGCAGCTCCACCCGCCGCCCCATGATAGCAATTGCGCTTGGCTGAGGACAGGAGGCGCAGAAAACTCAGAATGGGATAACCATTTATTCATTTATTGTTTCAAAACCCATTAATCACAGGCACCTTTTGTTATTAACCGCCAAAAATGGTTTAACGATCCTTTTGTAAATACTGGATTATTTATTGTCTTTTAGTCATTTTGTGATTTGGCCATAGCTGAGAAGGCCCAATGTTTTTATTGTCCTTCAGAATAAGTTCATAAGTGATAGAAGCAGAATAAGGCCATTTGGCCCATCAAGTCTACTCCGCCATTCAATCATGGCTGAACTATCTCTCCCTCCTAACCCCATTCTCCTGCCTTCTCCCCATAATTCCTGACACCTGTACTAATCAAGGATCTATCTATCACTGCCTTAAAAATATCCATTGACTTGGCCTCCACAGCCGACTGTGGCAAAGAATTCCACAGGTTCACCACCCTCTAACTAAAGAAATTCCTCCACATGTGCAGACTCCACGCAGACAGCACCCGAGATCTGGATTGAACCCGGGTCTCTGGCGTTGTGCGGTGACGGCTCTACCAGCTGCAGCACTGTGCTGTCTTCTTCAGACTAAACAAACATCACAGCAGCTGGCATGTCTACAATCCCCCCATGTACTGTGATGTTGTCCTCAGCCAGGGTCTCAAACCCGAAACGTCACCCATTCCTTCTCTCCAGAGATGCTGCCTGTCCCGCTGAGTTACTCCAGCTTTTTGTGTCTACCGTCTGTGTGAAAATACAATGCCCCCTCAGGTTCTTATTAAATCTATGTCTTCTCCTCTTAAACCTAGGCCCTCTAGTTAGAGATCCAGCGCAGAAACAGGTCCTTCAGCCCAACTGGTCCGCGCCAACCAGCGACCAGCGATCACCGCACATTAACACTATCCTACACCCACTAGGGACAATTTTTACATTTACCAAGCCAATTAACCTACAAACCTGTACATCTTTGGAATGTGGGCGGAAACCAAAGATCTTGGAGAAAACCCACGCAGGTCACGGGAAGAACGTACAAACTCCGTACAGACAGCACCGGTAGTCGGGATCGAACCCGGGTCTCCGGCGCTGCATTCGCTGTAAGGCACCGTGACCGCAGTTCTTGATTCGTCCATGGGAGGATAAAAGAGACTCTGTGCGTTCACCCGATCTATTCACCTCAGGCCCTTCTGCCCTCTGGCTTCTTGCTGGTAGAGTTGGGTTTGGGAGATAGTCAGGCAGTATCTCTGGAGAAAAGGAATAGATGACGTTTCGGGTCGAGACCCTTCTTCGGACAAGGTTTGGGAGGTGCTTGTTGGGCAGTCCGAGTAAGTAACTGAGGTATGGTTTGTGGGTGACGCCGTTACGATGTGCCAGCAGTGGAGAGAGTGAACTTTGGTCGTGGTGGGTGGGTTATCAGTCAAGTAAGCTGTTTGTTTCTCAGTGATACTGAAGTCCTTGAGAGATGTTGGCTTCCCCCTCGTGCAGGCAAGTGCAGAATACTCCATCACACTTTTATCATATGCCTTGTGGATGGTGGAGAGACCTTAGGCAAAGAGGACGTATTTGACCAGTAGTAGATTTTAGATTTGAGATACAGCACGGAAACAGGCCCTTCAGCCCACCGTGTCCGCACCAACCAGCGATCCCCGCACAAACCCTATACAGAACCCTATACACTCTGGGGACAATTTTACATTCATACCAAGCCAAATAGCCTATAAAACCTGTACGTCTTTGGAGTGTGGGAGGAAACCGAAGATCTCGGAGAAAACCCACGCAGGTCACGGGGAGAGCGTACAAACTCTATACAGACAGCGCCCATAGTCAGGATCGAACCCGGGTCTCTGGCGCTGTAAGGCAGCAACTCTATAGCCTATTGTGTAGCCTCTTTGATTTTAGTTCAGTTTAGTTTATTATTGCTTAATATTCAGCTTCTAATTTAATAAACTTATAACTAAAAAGGGCGGCAAAGTGGTGCATCGGTAGAGTTGCTACCTCACAGCACCAGACACCCAGGTTCGATCCTGACTACAGGTGCTGTCTGTACGGAGTTTGTACGTTCTCCCCGTGACCTGCGTGGGTATTCTCCGAGATCTTCATTTTCCTCCCACACTCTAAAGACGTGCAGGTTTGTAGGTTAATTGGCTTGGTGTAAATGTAAATTGTCCCTTGTGTGTGTAGGATAGTGTTAGTGTCCGGTGATCGCTGGTCAGTGTGGACTCAGTGGGCTGAAGGGCTTGTTTCGGCACTGTTTCTCCAAACTAAACTAAAAACAGCATAAAAATATCATTACTGCATGAATGTGGCTTCAGGGCTGGGAACAAAGAACACATTACAGTGATGATGAGCGAACATTATTGAACAAGATCTCTTTATTGAAAAGGAAGTTTAAGGAGCAAATGAGCCCTAAACGTGAAACATTGATAGCATGAATTCTGAACATGTAAGCGCTTTATTTAACTTAAGTAATAACTGGAGAGGTGTATTAAATCTGAAAGGTTTGGAGAAAGGCAAACCTTTGAGTTCACAGAGTGGTCAATGGACTTTCAGTGGAGCTGGTGATGGTCGACTCAATAGAGAAAACCTTACTTTGTATTAACCCATACCTCCCCTTAATATTGTCAGCTTTGCTGATGAACTAGATAACTCTTCAAGAGTGAATTGAATCAATGTTGAAATGTTTCTAATTGAAACGAGGAAGAGAGACTAGAGGAAGATAGTGGAGTGTGTGTGTGTGTGTGTGTGTGTGTATCTGATTACAAGTGTGAGCATATGTGTGTGTGTGTGCTTGTGTGTGTGTGCATGTGTGTGTGCATGTGTATGTGCGAGTGTGTGTATCTGATTATGTGTATGCGTGAGTGTACATCTGATTATGAGAGTGAGCATGTGTGCAAGCGTGCATATGTGTGCACATGTGCGTGCATAGGTGTACATCTGATTATGAGTGTGAGTGTGAGTGCATGGGTGCGTGTGTGCATATGTGTGTGCATGTACGTGTATGTGCATGGATGTGTATGTTTGTGTGAGTTGTGTATCTGATTGTGAGTATGAATATGAGTGTGTGTGTGTGTGTGTGAGTGTGCGGGTGTGTGTATTTGTTAATGAGTGAGCATGTGTGTGTGTGTGTGTGTGTGCATGTGTGCGTGAATGTGTGTGGCGGGTGTGTACCTGATTGTGAGTATGAGCATGTCCATTTGCACGTGTGTGTGTGTGCACACATGTGTGTGTGAGTGTGCATCTGATTATCAGCGTGAGCATGAGTACATGCGTGTGTATGTGTGAGTTTGCGAGCATGTATCTGTTTATTAGTGTGAACTCGGTTCAATCCCAAGCACGGGCGCTCTCTGTTCGTAGTTTGAACGTTCTCCCCGCGACCTACGTGGGTTTTCGCCGAGATCTTCAGTTTCCTCCCACACTCCAAAGACGTGCAGGATTGTCGGTTAATTGGCTTGGTGTAAATGTAAATTGTCCCGAGTGTGTGTAGGATGGTGTTAGTATGTGAGGATCGCTGGTCAGTGTGGACTCGGTGGGCCGAAGGGCCTGTTTCCGAGCTGTATCTCTAAACTAAATTAAAAATCAATTGCAGCAGGAAGGTCCGTGTGGGAAACAAACATTGGCAATTGGTCTGATTAACTTGATAAGCTTGGATATCATGAACCTTGCGATTCACCAGTAGATTTAACCAGCCCAATTTAAAGTCCATTCCATTTTACATGTGTCAACATTGGGTGTACTTAAATTAACATCTTTTTTAGACATTAGACTTTAGAGTAGTGTATGGAACATGCTGCCAGAGGAGGTATTTGAGGCAGGTACTATGGCAACGTTCATGAAACATTTATATAGGTACATGGATAGGACAGGTTTAGAGGGATAAGGGCCAAATACAAGCAGGAAGGACTAATGTAAATGGGACGTTGGTTTGTGTGGGCAAGTTGGGCAGAAAGGCCTGTTTCTATGCTGTATGACTATGAATCTAAGAATCTATACAGTGTGGAAACAGGCCCTTTGGCCCACCGTGTTCACTCCGACCAGCAATGTCTTCATTCATACACTCACTATCCTACCCACACGGGACAAATTACAATTGGCACAAAAGGCTGTGGAGGACAAGTCAATGGATATTTTTATGGTAGAGATAGATAGACTTGTGATTAGTACGGGCATCAGGGGTTATGTGGAGAAGGTAGGAGAATGGGGTTCGGAGGGAGAGATAGATCAGCCATGATTGAATGGCAGATTAGACTTGATGGGCCGAATGGCTTAATTCTGCTTCTATTACTTATGTACCTATGACCAATTTTAATCAAAGCCAATTAACCTGCGATTCTGCACATCTTTGGAGTGTGGGAGTAACCCAGAGCACCCGAAGAAAACCCACATGGTCACAGGGAGAACGTGCAAACTCCGTATAAACAGCACCCGCAGTCAGGGTCAAACCCGGGTCTCTGGTGCAGAAAGGCAGCAACTCTACCGCTGTGTGTCACTGTGCTGCCCATTTCCTCCAGCACTTTGCCTTTTGCTCAAGTTTCCAGCATCTGCAGTTTGTTGTGTCTTAAACCTTCAATGCACAAGACTACAGAACTAGTGACCCAGAAACTCTTGATGAATGTTTGAATAAACATCCTAATACAGATAAATTAATATCTCATATTTATAATATCCTATTACACAGTGAGGCACCACTGACAGAATTATATAGGCAAACATGCGAAAATGAACTAGGCCAACCAATAATGAAAGATATTTGGGACGAAAGTTTACAACATATACATCAATGCTCGTTAAATGCCAGACATTCTTAAATACAATTTAAAGTATTACATAGATTACATTACTCTAAAACAAAATTAAATAGAATCATCCCACATATCTCTCCTATTTGTGATAAATGTCAGCATTTAGAGGCTAACTTAAATTGTATAAAAATTAAAAAATTTGGGACGGACATTTTTAGAATAATTTCTGAAGTTGTCAACACCAAATTGGATCCCGACTCAAAACTAATGATACTAGGGATATCAGAACAAACCCTAACACTTACTACAAGCCAAAGAAATTTTCTCGACTATAGTATAATAACCGGGAAAAAATTAATATTAAAATTTTGGAAAGGCCCTATAACCCCTACAATTAAAATGTGGATTATGGAAATGTCGGAGACCCTACATTTGAAAAGAACTAGACTTGTCTTAATGGACAAACAAGAACTTGTTGTCAGAATATGGTCTCCATTTATTGACTATTTGAAGGGGTAGATCGGTTCAGCACGGGAACCTGACTGAAGCTCAAACTCAGGATTAGATGAGAAGTTATACTTTATAATTTACAAACCTATCTCCAATGTTGTATTATTAGTAAATTATTCCAGTCTTCTTTATCATGCTTTTTTTTTTCTTTCTTATTCCCTATCTATAAAAAAAAAACTAGAAGCTGAATCAATATACAACTGATAATATTAGCAATGTAAGACTGATATACATGAAATGTTCTTATTATGATATGTACTTGCTTCTAAAAAAAATATTCAAAACCCCCCCCTCAAAAAAAACCTTCATTTGTGTAATGCTTCCACAATTTGCCTTTGGCGATCTCAATCTTTCTATGCCCAAGACCAATGGCCATTTTCATCACGCCATTCCTTTCCCTGAACTGTGCAAAGTTCATCTCTGTTTTATGTAACTAACCGACAAAGATCCCCTCCCCACTTCCACCACCCGCCCTCCCCCCTCTCTTCCCTGTATCCAATCTGGAATGTGTGTCATTTACTAACATGTCTTTCCCCAACCCCCCCCCCCCCCGCCCCAACCCAGTCCACATCCGCCTTCATGTATTTTCCTTCCTCTGGCTTCAATGTTTACATTGCTTCCATCCTTGTCTCCTTGTCTCACATTTTCTGTCTTTACATCATTGGATTTTGCTCAACTATCTGCCAGTTGAAAACCCTCATCACCTGAATCCACCTATCACTTACCAGAATAAAAGGGACACAAAGTGCTGGAGTAACTCAGCGGTTCAGGCAACATCTCTGGAGAACATGGAACGGTGACATTTCGGGCTGAGATCCTTCTGCAGAGTATCTCCACCTTTGCTCCCAACATCTCTTCCAACTTTTTCCATCTGCTACAGTCAGACGATGGGTCCCGAACCCAAAACATCGTCTATCCCTGTTCTCCAGAGACGTTGTCTGACCCGCTGGAGCTCCTCCAGCACTTCGGGCGACACGGTGGCGCAGTGGTACAGTGGCTGCCTGACAGCGCTCACAGCGCCAGAGTCCCGGGTTCGATCCTGATTACGGGTGCTGTCTATACGGAGTTGTACGCTCTCCCCGTGACCTGCGTGGGTTTCCTCCATGATCTTCAGTTTCCTCCCACACTCCAAAGACGTACAGGTTTGTAGGTCAATTGGCTTGGTACAATTGTAAATCAGCCCTAGTGTGTTAGGGTAGCGTTAGTGAGCGTGAATCGCTGGTGGGCGCGAACTCGGTGGGCCGGAGGGCCTGTTTCCGCGCTGTAGCTCTAAACTAAACTGAACTAAACTCTATGAGTAACTGTGCTGTCATTTCACATTTGAGATGCTAATCATTGTCACACTGACTGTTCAGTGGATACATGGAGTGAATAATCATCACTTTGTTTACTTGTGTATATTTACTATTCCCAGCATTATCAAGCCTCTCCTCGGTATAAATACTTAATGCTAGATTTCAGGCACTGCCTTCTTGATTTCAGAATATTTCTGATGGTAATTCAATGTAGCAATAAACCACAGTGGTGAATGATTTACCTTGGAGCTTACATCGCATCCAAAACAATTGAAAGCATCAGAAGATAGGCAGCAGGACAGGCAGCGGGACAGGCAGCGTTTCTGGATAGAAGGAATGGGTGACGTTTCGGGTCGAGACCCTTCTTCAGACCGAGAGTCAGGAGAAAGGGAAAGGAGACATATGGAAGAGGTGTGAAAATGGGAGATCAAAGTGGAAGAAGTTTAAGGAAAATGCAGAATAGATCATTGTTAGTGTGAAGAGGGTCTCGATCTGAAATGTCACCCATTCCTTCTCTCCAGAGATGCTGCCTGCCCTGCTGTTACTCTAGCATTTTGTGTCCAACTTTGATTTAAACTAGCATCTGCGGTTGGTTTCTACACATAGATCAGCGTTAGCTGAGGGGAAGTTGATAACGAGGCAATATAAAGTAAAATTTGATCAGGAGGACAGTCAAACTAGTCAGAGGACTAGGATGGGGGAGGGATGGAGAGGTCATAAGTTCATAAGGTCATAAGTGATAGGAGCTGAATTAGGCCATTTGGCCCATCAAGTCTACTCCACCATTCAATCATGGCTGATCTATCTCTCTCTCCTAACCCCATTCCCCTGCCTTCTCCCCATAACCCCTGATACCCGTACTAATCAAGGGTCACAACCCGAACCGTCACCCATTCCTTCTCACCAGAGATGCTGCCTGACCTGCTGATTTACTCCAGCGTTTTGTGTCTACCTTCGGTGTAAACCAGCATCTGCAGTTCCTTCCTGCACAACGTGTAAGGAGCAGATGCGAAAGCGGGATAACATAGAACTAGTGTGAATGGGTGATCGATGGCCGGCCTGGACTTGGTGAGCCGAAGGGTCTTTTTCCATGTATCTTTAACCTAAACTCTCAAATGTGTTCCTTCCTACACAAAAATCTATCTATCTCTGCCTTAAAAGTATCGACTGACTTGGCCTCCACAGCCTTCTATGAAGAGAGGGAAAGCAAGGGTTACTGGAAGTTAGAGAAGTCAATATTCACTACGCATCAGCTTGTTCTCGACT
This sequence comes from Malacoraja senta, assembly GCA_038087875.1. Lineage (NCBI taxonomy): Eukaryota > Metazoa > Chordata > Chondrichthyes > Rajiformes > Rajidae > Malacoraja > Malacoraja senta. The sequence goes on along the minus strand of CM075990.1, from coordinate 2,707,499 downwards.
TACCATTGTATTAAACATTGTCTTCTGTATTTCCTTCCTCAGGCAGCGAATTTTCTGGGAATCCTTACACTCATCCACAATACACAACCTACAATGAAGCCTGGCGTTTCACCAACCCGGGATTACTAAGTGAGTATTCCTGTGTCTTTATAGCTACTTGCTTAATGAGTTTTCCTAAGAGAGACACAAAAACAGGAGTAACTCAGCAGTTCAGACAGCTTCTCCGGAGAAAAGGAATAGGTGACATTTCAGGTCGAGACCCTTCTTCAGACCCGAAACGTCACCCATTCCTTATCCCCAGAGATGCTGCCTGATACACTGAGTTACTCCAGCTTTCTGTGTCTATCTTCAGTTTAAACCTGGCATCTGCAGTTCCTTCCTAGACATAATGAGTTTTCCTAGTGGCATTAAGTAATATTTTACTGTATACAACTGTTAGTAATTAATTTTATTATTAATAGGTAGTATTTTGCACTAAGGTGTGATTCACCTTTGTACAGGCACATTGTAGAATTGAAGGTCTCTTTGAATTCCTGCGTGGAATTGTATTTGAATTTCACTTAAGATAGACCAAAATGTCGGAGCAACTCAGCAGGACAGGCAGCGTCTCTGGAGAGAAGGAATGGGTGACGTTTCGGGTCGGGACCCTTCTTCAGGGAAGACATAGAGATATGAAAGGATTAGGTCTGAAGAAGGGCCATGAGCCGGAATGTCACCCATTTCTTCCATCCATAGATGCTGCCTGTCCCGGTGAGTTACTCCAGCATTTTGTGTCTATCAACTTACAAACTACCAGGTATATTGAGTTTAGTTTAGTTTAGTTTAGTTTAATTTAGTTTAGTTTAGAGATACAGCGCAGAAGCAGGCCATTCAGCCCACCGAGTCTGCGCTGACCAGTGATCCCCGCACATTAATACTATCCTACACACACCAGGGACAATTTACACTTACACCAAGCCAATTAACCTACAAACTTGTACATCTTTGGAGTGTAGGAGGAAACATAATATCTCTGAGAAAACCCACACAGGTCACGGGGAGAACGTACAAACTCCGTACAGACAGCACCCGTAGTCAGGATCGGACCCGGGTCTCTGGCGCTGCAAGCTCTGTAAGGCAGCAACTCTACCGCTGAGCCACGGTACCGCCTGCAGTTCCTTCCTACACATTTGAATTTCACTTGATGGATCAGTAACTGAGAGCACCGTGAAGTGCAGGGAAGTTTCAGACAAATCACAGGTTCAGGGCCTTGGTCTTGCTGAGTTAGATGATCCCACACACTGGCAGCCGGGTTGGATGTTGACGAGAATATGACTACTTTCAGTAACTGTGAGTTGCCAGAGTAGCCCAGGTCTCCCACATCCTCATGACCCTGCTGATAATGTCTGTGTGTGCGTGTGTGGTGTGTGTGTTTGTGCGTATCCATGTGTGTGACTGTCCGTGTGTGTGCATGTATGCGTGTGGTTGTCCGTATGCGTGTACGCATGCCTGTGTTGCATTCGGTCTGACCATGTGTGTGTACGCGTGTGTGCGCGTGTGTGTGTGTGTGTGTGGTGTGTGTGTGCGCGCATGTGTCTGTGTATCTGTCCATGTGTTGTGTGTGTGTGTGTGTGTGTGTGGTGTGTGTGTGTGTGTGTGGTGTGTGTGTGTGTGTGTGGTGTGTGTGTGTGCGCATGTGTCTGTGTATCTGTCCATGTGTTGTGTGTGTGTGTGTGTGTGTGTGTGTGTGCGCGCATGTGTCTGTGTATCTGTCCATGTGTTGTGTGTGTGTGTGTGTGTGTGTGGTGTGTGTGTGTGTGTGTGTGTGTGTGTGTGTGTGTGGTGTGTGTGTGCGCGCATGTGTCTGTGTATCTGTCCATGTGTTGTGTGTGTGTGTGTGTGTGTGTGTGTGGTGTGTGTGTGTGTGTGTGGTGTGTGTGTGTGTGTGTGGTGTGTGTGTGCGCGCATGTGTCTGTGTATCTGTCCATGTGTTGTGTGTGTGTGTGTGTGTGTGTCCATGCCGTGTGTGTGTGTCAATGTAGTGTGAGTGTGCATGTGTACATATGTGTGGTGTGTCCATATGTTTGTGCATGCCTGTATGTGTGTGTGTGTGCGCGAGCGTGTGTGTGTTTCTCTCTTTGTGAAGCAAGGTGGCCCCCACGTATGAATAGACAGACAGTTTTCATCATGACCAGTCTCTAACCCAATATATATATTTAACTGTGAAACACTACCCAATCTGACCAGTGATAGGTTTTAGTTGAGGCTTAGGCTTAGGTTTATTATTATCACGTGTACTGAGGTACAGTGAAAAGCTTTGTTTGCATGCAATCCAAACAGATCAGATTTACCACACCCAGACACAATCAGTTCAAACTCAAGCACAATAGATATAGCAATGGGGAAAATACAGAGTGCAGAGTTCTCAGCATGTAAATAGGAACTGCAGATGCTGGGTTATACTGAAAATAGACACAAAGTGCTGGACTAACTCAGCGAGTCAGTCAGCATCTCTGGGAGATAAAGAATTTCTCCACCTGAAATGTCACCCATCCATTTTCTCCCGAGAAGCTGCTTGACCCGTTGAGTTACTCCAGCACTCTGTGGCTCTCTCATAATTCTCAGCATTGTAGCACATCAGTTCAATTGACAAAGTCCAATGTCCGCAATGGGGTAGAGGTGAATCGGAAAGCACCCTAGCTTATGGAAGGTCCGTTCAGAATTCTTTTGTTTATACTTTGTCTTAAACTTACACACAATTTTCCACTGGAATTAGCAATTTAACAATGATAAGGTTATGCATGCAAAGAATGTGACTTCTATTCTCCTGTTGATGCTTCTTCTTGAATGAATTGTCAGTGAAGGTAACTCCTCTGTGACTGGTGTCCAGAATATTTGGTACCCTACACAAGGAACATTCCCACTACTATTGGCCCTTGTCTCAAAAGAGCAGCTGCATCAATTTTGTACTCCACTTTGTCTTTGTGGAAGCACCATCTTTGACTGGGTATTGTGAACTGTGCTCTCACCAGGTTGTAATAGCTCAATCTCGTTTCACATAACACCCCTGAAGC